>OY986435.1:99716114-99996114 GCA_963920525.1 Dichetophora obliterata | reverse complement strand
GCCTTTTCCAAGCACGCTTGTAAAACACTTGAGAAGGTAATAAATTTTCAAGTTACTTTTTAGAAGTATTGCGTAAAAAACAAAAAGTAAGTTTTGTACAATAATACTTGGAAAGACTTGCTTGAAGTAAGTGTTTTTCAATCATAATTGCAAAATGTTATCCAAGGTAATAATTTTGCAACTGTTCAAAGTTGCGATTGCTGTTAACTGTTGTCCTGTGCAGTCTAGTGAAGAGTGCGCTAGACTATTAACCCAGACGTCCCCGGTTCGAGTCCGGGTTCGGTCATGGCTCTTTTCACTTTCTTTGTTCGTTGTTACATTTAAGAATTATGGAAACTAAACATAGTAATATACGACTTAATTGTGGAAAATATTGAATTTTAAAGGATAAGAACCACAACTGAGGGCTTAAAATGCAAGAAGGCAAGTTTTCTTGAAGGCAAGTTGAGTTTGATAGTGAGAAATGAGGACGGTACAGCTTCTCGTACCGGCTAATCATATGACATCTTAAAGCAGTAGGCTATTTATAGAACACCGCCATCAACTCTACCAAGGTTGTCATCTGTTCTAGAGTTGTTGCTTTTTTAAAAACTTACTTAAAAGTATACCTTAAACGTTTAAATCAGTAATGTGCGGCGTAGACAACTTGATGTCAACAATACTATATCGTGCAGACAATTGTTTTAACGACGTGTAGATAATTAATGTCAGAGGCTGCATGTTTACTACGGTATTTATTTTAACTGAATCCAAGTTCGGAGTATTCGCTATTTTAACAAATTCCAGACATGTCTTTTGTTTGCTTAATTCATTAATTTGTGTTAAATAAACGAATTTAAAAAAAAATTAAGAATCAGCCTAATCTAATAAGAACTTCCATTTTCGCAGTGTTGCATTTTGTTGACTTTGCTTACACAATTGTCGAATTGTCGAATTGCTTCAAAATAAAGCTTTCAAGCAACTTCAAGCTACTTGAATTGAGTACGGGAACAGACCTATTGTCGACAACGTAGACCATTCTCTACATTATCGACAATTGTTAAGTAAACGTAGACAATTAAAGATGACGCGTCGAGGAATATCACTGGTTTAAATATCGTTGTTCAATATTTTAACTTTTTTTTAAAAAAACCTAAAAATACCTCAAAAATTCGAGCGCTAGACCACCGGACTTTTCCTAAGTGACTGTGAACATTCATGTCTGAATTCACAATTAAAATCTACACCTAAAACAATTGACATCTTGTGATAATTTTCACCCAGTTCAATGGAACCTTGCTACCTTTGTTGTTTGGATAGTCAATACACAAAAATTTTAATAGATTATGATCTGCTGCAGTATAGCTTCACGCATTCACATGAAGGAGAGCTAATGCACTATCCTTTTAATAAGTTTTTGTCATCTACTGCAACATAGCTTCAGTTAATCGAAATGGTGCGAGTTTGATTCTCACTGCTTACAAAGAAATATTTTTAATTTTATATCCTCTTGTAATAGGTACCTCTTGTAATAGCATAAAAACAACAACAATTCTAAAAAAAGATGTATGGAAAAAGTGTCGTATTTGAGATTTCACTCAAGCAAATCAACCAAAAAAGCTTCGCTTCAAAAACAAAATAAAATAAGTCCCAAACAAAATTTGATTGGAGCTTATTTCATTGGGCTTTATTTCGTAATTAAATAAAACCCAAAAAATATTAAATATTTCCCAAAATTTATGAAACAGTCCCTAAAAATTGAGAGTTATTTCATATGATGTAATAAAGTGTGGACATTTTTGGGTCTTATTTCATTTTTTTGGGCTTATTTCAATTGTTATTTGAAATAAGCTATTTCGTGGTGCCTTCTTTCTTATTATACTCGTAAAAAAAAATTTACTTTTACTAAGAACACTAAGTTTTACTCACCAAGTCGCTTAAGACTTCTTTGAGTTCATTTGCAGACAAATGTGTCTTTTCCACCGCACTCAAATGTTTCTCCAACTCAGTGATACGAGCTTTAAGCTCGGTGCGTTCAGTTTCCAACTTATTGTTTTCCAATTGCAACTCATTGTGTTGCAACTCCAAGTGGCTGCCTTTTTTATCCATTTCCATTTGTAGTCGTTTCATTTCCTCGTCTAAAGCCTGGAATTTTTCCGCGTAGCTGCGCTGAATTTCATTTTTAATCGTTTCTGCGAGTTCGATGTGTGTTTTTTTCTGATAAGCATTAGCTTTTAACTCCAGATGAGCATATTCTAGCTTTTTATTTAATTCTTCACATTCTGCTATTCGACCTTCAAGGCGCTGTTGCAACGTTAAACGCTCTTTTTCCCATTCTTGTTTCAGTCCCAAAAGGTATTCAACTTCTTTGCGTTCAAGTTCTTGCAGAAAGTGTTCCATTTGTTGTTCCTTCCACTCCTCTAACTCTTGAACGATTTTCAATGTAAGCTCATCGGGATCACGTGGTGCAGTTGTAGTAGACTCTCCGTGTTTACTATAATTATTCTCCAAGCATAATGTTGTTATACGCGTTAAATTCTGTTCATTGGAATGCTGCCCCATTCTAATGTATGTCATATTCGGTTCAGTTGGCTTGCACTTATCGGGTACATAATTAGCTACCATAGTTTTCTCTGTTGAGTTTAGGTATGTTTGGGTTTCATTTGAAGTCTTATATATTTCCTGTGCAGCTAGAACAGGTTCTGAGTTGGATTTAGGAAAATTATCACGAAGGTTCTCAAAACTATTTAAAATTCGTGAACTCAACGGCAAGTTTTCAATAGCTGTTCTCTTTGGTGGAAGTAATGTTTGTGCGAATTCTCGATTACGATAAAGTTCTGTGATATCTCCAGCTCCTTTAGTATCTCGTGCGTATGCTGTAAAGGTTTCATTCAATAAAGAACTGTGTTCATAGTTCAACTTTTTTCCATTACAATTCAAAAGCTGAACACTAAATATGTAATCAACAGAAGGTTTTAAGGCTCTTGGGCTAAGTATTTTGTGTAAGCGATCAAAATTGAAGGATCCACTATTATTCCATATAGTTTGGTTGTTAAAATAGTCATCGTTAGGCAAGAGTCTTGAAAAGTCCAAACGATAGTTTGCTGAAAAAAACAAAATATGATTCATTTGACCGTTTTTGATTTTTGGTTCGCAAATTAATTTTACGATTTTCCAGACTAATTTTTTCTTACCTATTGCAACAGCATTTAAATACAAATTGATTGGTAGATAGAATATGCGTTGAAAATAGTTTCGCAAACTTTTGAGTGACGTTTTGAAGCTTAAGGTTATTTTCTCATTTATAATGTAGCAGTCGCTCGGATTAACAAAAATTTCCAAATGCGAAGAACTGCCAAGGAAGTCATAATGGAAGACAAATACTTGCGGCTGTATGCTATTCATATGACGTTCACGTTCCAAAAGCTGCTCCACATTTTTCACTTGTTTAAAAGTTAATGAAACATTGAAGATGTCACAGTCAATATCCGGATTATTGCCCACTTGTATCAGGCCAACCTGCTCAAGTAGCTGAACGTAAATGTTACTCTTAGATTGTAGCATGAGTGCTGTTTCCGAGATATGCGGTGACAATAAATCTAGTGGCAGATTCTTTTTCTAAGCATCAGAAGGAAGACAGTTAAATCTTCTGTCACATATTTACAAACACATATCTAATTCATACTAACTTGTCCCAGCAGAGTCTCCAATTGACCATTTTCCACAAGAGTTTTTTTGACAATAATAAGAAGCAGATATATTTCCGGTTTCAACTGCCGCCACTCTGAACTTAGTGCACCTAATTTGTGCCAATGCAACTTGAGCTGGTGTTAGTTTTGAATATGTTTAAACGTTAAGATTTTTCAAAACAATTTTGACAAATTACTTGGAGGTTGCGTATAGTGGATACTGTAAGCAGACCACGCATTGGCAGTAGCAGAGATCCAATTAACTTGCGAGGAAGGTTATCAGATTGTCCAGATTTCAGAAAGCATTCCAACTTCACCGGGCGGTTATCCGTTTTCATTCTAATCTCGGTTTTATTTATACATTTTCATAACTTGAACAGATTTTTCATAAACAAATAGCTAAATACCTTTTTATATCACCTAAATCGCACTCCCAAATGCAGTTACTGTTGAATATGGTGGCCGTTTCCGTACTATGTCCTTCCACCTCAAATTTAACGCCATTAAGCGAAGCATTAAGTGCAACTCTTCCCTTGATACGATCGCCATTGATGTCACCAAATCCGTCTTTGGAAATCAATCCGATACCTTTGAACAGATGTTTTAACGTATGTCAATATAAAAGTTTGTAAAACTTGCCTTCCACGATATGCAGAAAAATACAGTAGGCATTCTCACTGCTTTCCGATACATCGCTCTCAGAAGCAGAATATGCACGTGTACTAATCATTTCGATCGGCAATTTTTTAACTTTTTTTGAGGAAAATTAAAAAATATATTTTTTAAATGGGTTTGAATGCTCTATTAATGCAATTGACAGAAAACTAAACCACATCGTAGATTCAAAAACAAGACCAAGTATCCAATATTTATTTTTTCATATTGAACAAACAAAATATTTAAGATTATAATTATGGTATAACTTTAAAAGGTTAATGATATGAAGAGTCGAGTTATTTTAATCGTTAACTCGACTTATTTTTCGCTGCAACTCGAGTTGTCTATGGCAGAATAATCAGGTAGAGCCGACTCGGAAAGGAATGAAGTAGAATGCAGAGAAAATCGAGCTAGTTGTCAAAAGCAAGGCTCATGTACTCAACACATTGACGACGACTGCAACAGTGCAAAACAACATCAAAGAAGTAAAATATAAGGAAGTGGTGTAATAGCAGAAAAGTGGTATTTTCTATATTGGTGTTGGTTCACACAAATACAGAAACAATCACAAAGGGCCGTATTCGGTTGTATCGTAAAAGAAGGCCCAAACTGTTAAAGTTTGTTCTTATGCATTAAAATTTTAGAAACATTTCAAGAATAGCAACAACTCTAATTATTTAAAAAATTTTTGTTCGCTCGCAATTGGCTTAGAAGTTATAGGCATCCAACGTTGGAAAAAGTGGACTAAAAATTTAGCTGATTTTTTTAGTTTTCCAACAAAACTAAACTTTATGGGTATCAAAAGAGAGATAATACAAGTATCTATTTAACAAGATATCAAACATAAAAATACATGCATTTAAGATACAACCCTTTTTTTACTTAAAATTGCGCGGTTTTTCCAAATTTAATAAAAAAAAAAAAATGTATCAAAAGGAGGCCTTCGGATGCTGCTTAGGGTTTACAAACCTCAGTAAGTACCACACAGGCTTCTCTGTCTACAGCAGTTCTGAATGTAGTTATCTTTTTAATAATTCTCTTTTTAATGTATTGCTTTCGTCAAAGAGAAACCACTCTAATTTCAGACAAATTCTAATTATAAAAAATTATATATTAATGAATTCTTATGGAATTCTAAATTTGACACCTCGTTGAATAGATACAAACATAACCTTTGTTTTAATACCCATAAAGCTTAGTTTTGTTGAAAAACTAGAAAAACTGCAAGATTTTTTAGGTAATTTTTCTATATTTGAAGGCCTATAAATTCTAAACTTCAACTCTAATTACAAATTATATTAGGTTAATTTTTTAAAACCCTTTTTTTTTTTTTTATTGAGATAATATTTACAAGATAAGAATTCAACCAACAAATATATTGAGCTCCACTGCTCAAAAAAGAGCTTTGAAGAAGCATGCCACTTTGGCATAATTCATAGCTAATCTAATATTTTCAATTTACAAGTTCATTTTACAATATTTACAAAGTTACTTTGACATTATTTACAAAAGTTTGATTACAGTTAAATAAAAGCCAACAGATGATCTTTTACTTTCAATTTAAAGCAACTAAATGATACCGCATCCTTAACCTCGTCTGGCAAACTATTGTAGGCCGTCGGAGCTGCAAAGCCGTATCGCTGCTTTGTCACCTCAAATTTACACCTCGCTACAATCAAATTTGTTCTGTTCCTGGTGTTGAAGCTATGCGCTCGCCCCAACAAATGCGTCGTGTGGTAGTTGATGTTTTTTAAATTTCTGTAGGCTTGAAGGATCAGTTGATACTTGTGCAACAACGCGACTGGCAATATTCTCCTAAATGTAGCACTGTATAACCGCGCAGAAGTAAAGTGTGGGTGCAAGTTGAAAACAGCTTTGATGGTTTTGTTCTGCAGACGCTGCAGCTTGTTGAGTTCAGTTGTGGTTTTATACGCCCACGCCATGGGCATATACGACAAGTGCGAGTGAACCAGTGACATGTAGATAATATATTTAGTGTCGACAGATAACTTCCTTTTAAATTTATGCAGCAATCCAAGACCTGATGATACCTTACGTTGCAGCGTTAGTATTTGGTCGTTCCAGTTCAAGCTACTTGACAAAGTTAAACCCAGGAATTTTACGTTATTCTCCTCTACGACCTCTGTACCATTAATGTTGAGAACCATATAATCCGCTGACTTGCGACGCGGCGAGAATATGATAAATTGCGATTTGTCAGTGTTCATTGATATGCGATTGAACCGAAAGAATTCAGTCAAAATCGACACGTCATAGTCAATTTTTGCTTTTAGCGAGAGTCTAGAGCGCGATGGATAAAACAGCGCGATGTCATCAGCAAACAAGAATAGCTTTCCGTTGAGATCGATGTTGTGAATGTCGTTGATGAAGATTAGGAAGAGCACTGGTCCTAGAACGCTGCCTTGAGGTACCCCGTAATGACAGATTTCAGAGTTGCTTTTGCTGCCTCCATTCATCACAAACTGAGGTCTTTCAGTCAGGTAGCTACGCATCAGTCTGAGGTCAACTTGACTAAACCCTATTAGCTGAAGTTTTTTTATTAGCGTCTCGTGGTCAACGCATTCAAATGCTTTTTGGAGATCAAGAAACAGACCGCCAACCTCAGGGCATCCCGTGTCCAGATGCGCACAAATATCCTCCACAGCTTGAATTAGTGCTGGCTGTGTTCCAGATCCGTTCCGGAAACCGTACTGGTGTTTGTACAGCAGCCCGATTTTTTCGATATGGGCCGTAATTTGTTGCTTCATCAGCTTCTCCACAACGTTGTTTATGGTGGGCAGTAGAACAATGGGTCTGTAGCTCTTCGCATTCTGTTTATTGCCACCTTTAAATATAGGAACAGCTTTTTGAATTTTCAATTTCGACGGGTATACACCCGTTTTAATCATTGTCGAAAACAGGTGTCGCAATACTTTCGAAAAGGACCCAGCTGAATTTTTAAGAATGACGGCAGGTATTCGATCCACCTCCATTGCTTTGTGCGTATTTAGATTGCAAATAATTTTTTCGAAGTCTTCACCACCAGCTTCATTAAATTGAAATACTTCCCGCGCAGCACTGAGCGTTCCAACGCATTAATATCATCATCATCATAGTGTTGAACTTCAGCTGCGATGCTTCTAGCGCGCTCAACAAAAGCTTTATTTAAGCAGTTAGCTACCTCTGCAGAGTCCAAGATCGTTGCACCATCGTCATTTACAATGCTCTCCACCACTGTCGATTTGCGCTTGCGATTAAGGAACCCATTGAGGACACTCCAGGTGTTTTTAATATCGCCCTTAACTTCCAGCAGTCGTTTCTTGTAATATGCATCTGTGAGATGCCTTTTCGCTTTGGAAACCAGTTTGGTAATATCTTCAAGCCGAAGCCTAAGATCACGTCTTTGAGGGTGCCGCTTTAGTTTTTTGAATAAATTCGATTTTTTTCTCACTAGCGCTTTGAAGTTGTCATTAACCCAAGGGGCCATGAGGTATTTCACCTTTACGCGGGTTGTTACTTCTGTCCTGTTTGAGTTCATTGCACCCAAAATGATGCGTTCGATTTCGTTGTAAACAGCGTTTGGATCAGACAGTGCCAGTATTTCGTCGTCCTCAAGATCAATTAGCAAAAGCTCCGCTATTCGTTTGTAGTCATAAAAGGTTTTATTTATGACTTTATACGCGTTTAGTTGACAGCTTAGATCGAGAAGGCAGCATACAATGTTGTGGTCGCTTAGCGAAGATTCAATAGACATGACATCAACTTCAGTAACATTCGAAATTACGCTATCGATAGATGACATGGATGCAGGTCGAGTGACAAGATTGTGGCACATACGTAGGTAGTACGAAGCAGCTAGGGCGTCAAATTCAGAATTGTCTGGCGACGATGATAAAAGGTCAATGTTAGAGTCGCCTGCTGCTAAACAATTGTAGCGTGATGCTATTCTAAACTGCGCTTCTAGTAGTTCAAGGAAAGTGCTTGCTGAGCATTTCGGCGATCTGTAGAATCCAATCACCATTAGGGATTTACCATTGGCTTTTATTTTTGGTAGATTTATTCTTATGATATGGCAGTAAGATTCATTGATCACCTCTTCAATCGTAAACTGCAATGTTTCGGCAATGAACATTGAAAGACCACCATAGCTGTCACCTCTACAACAGTGCACACTTGTATATCCTGGTATTTCATACAGTTGGATAACATTCTCCGCAAACCAAGTTTCTTGAATGCACATTATTTGAGGAAGATGGTGGAGTAATGATATTTCCGTACGAAATGCATTAAATTTATCAATGCCCGCAAGGCTTCTGGCATTAAATGAGATTATGTTAAAAATACTGTCTTGCTCGATTGTGTTGTTGTATTCTGTAATGTTTTTAAAATAGTTAATTTTGATAAAATTAGGTATAGATAGGTAATAAGAAGTGTATTTTATTGATTGCTTGACTGTAGTTTGTAATAGCGATTAGTTTGCTATCGATGGCAAAGAATATTCACATTCATCATCGGTATTATTTTCCGCTGCGCTTGTTGCCGCAACACTATGCAAACTGCGATTTGGCAGTGTTGTAGCTGCGAAGAGCAGCTCATCCACACGTTGATAAGTGGTAATTTTCTCGGCGTGCGAGCTTCCGGCATGCTTCGCAAAGATGGTATTGCCCCTTGTGTAAACATACTGGTAACCCACTGTTTTCAGGGACTTTGCGTGGCCAAAGAGCTTCAAGGTATCCCTCGTCAGGAAATCATTAACAAAAAGCGTGTGTTTCAGAACGGGATTATTTTTTATGTCTTTTTTGGCCGCCAGCAGGAGCATTTTTGCCTCACGAGTGTAAAACTTCACCACAACGGATTTCAGTGCTGGTGGCGCTGCGCCAGCTCTGCTTGCACGACTACCAAAGAAATATGCTTGAGCAATATCTTTGCTGCTGACTGACACTTTCAGAAGTTTTAGAAGATCAATAACTAACTCATGTGCTGTTTTGCTGCTGCTAGTGTCTTCTAGGCCTCTCACTATAACATCGTTCTTGACTCTGTCTTCAGTTAAAAATTTCAGCGTAGACTTAACCTCACTTAATTCGACGCAAAGCTGTGAATTATCTTTGATTAACTTATCCACCTCCTTTCTTGCTTTGGCTACATCTCTCACAAGACTTTCCAATAGACCAAGTTTATCCATAATGGTTTGGAATTGACCTGAGTCTATGTTGACGCTGGATTTACCTGCCGCAGATGCACCGGTGTCGCAGGAAGCAGTGCCTGAGCATTCACAGCACAAGAACTTCTTGTCCACCTGCTGTAAAGCCTCCTGGTACTGTTTCAAATTCAGTCAACTGCACATAGAATGCAGCCAACGAAGGCATTTATCGCACTGTATTGAATCGCCGCCATCAATGTCCATCTTGCATCGTGGGCACAACACCAGGTTCTTCTTGCTTGTACGCCTCTTATTACCCATTTTACAATATAGTGACTTTACTGGTCAATATTATGAACAACAAAGAATTGTTTATTATGGAATTTAGTAGTTTAATTAAATAAAAAGTAAAAAATTGCAGGAGCGAAATTATTTCCAACTTTTGACATTTAAACAGTGATGCCTTATTTTTTGGGTGTTTCTGCCTAGTTGTTGTGTAAAAATCAGAAAAATTTAACAAACAGGTACTAAATCCGATTCACTATGCTGAAAACAAGAGCGCCCCAAACATGTATTCAACTGCGAAAAATGACTGCGCCCCTGAAGCAGTGTTTGTGTTTTGACAGATGTGGTTTGATCGAACTGGCGGAAAATCAACGGGTCTAAATTGCATTTTTAAACCATTTTTAATAAGAAATATATACATTTCCAACACAAATAAGTTAAAAAAATATCGTTAGAAACTAAATAAAGCACTTTTGTTAAAAGAATTTAAACCGTATGGACATATTTACCTGTGGAACGAATGCGCATTGTTTTTAAGTTTTCGGGAACTATTACAATTCTTAACCGCACAACTCATATTGCATTTGTTTTAGTGGTTTTTTTTCTTTAATTTTGTTGCTTTTAAACCAGTGAAAAATGATTAAAATTAAATTATTTTCAACTATTTTGCTGAGGAGTCTTCCAATCAGATGCCAGGGTTCTCAAAAATGTCAAAAAACACACTCTTTCTCGCTCGCACAATTTACGAATGGTTCGACAGTTCACGTACAGTGTATGTGTAAGCAACACCATTTCCTTATATTTTACTTCTTTGAACAACATGAAGAAAGAAACAACAATATGCTGTAGCTCGTTCCTGTAACAAAATCGGCAAGTTACCGATTTGTGTGACGTCAGCCATTATCGATCCCTAGTTAAGGCCCAGTTATAATAGACTTAATGTAAAGTAACGTAATGGTGTCAACTGTCATCGTGACGGGGCGTAATGTAAGAAAACGTTGTAGCAATTATAATAGGCAGTAGCCAGGCAGTTGTTTGTCGTAAATAATTGCACGTTCCTGTACAAATACAATTAAATCTTTGTCATCTATAGCTGTGGATACATAAAACTATCACATTAATAACGAAAACTCAACAAAAAGCGTAGTTCAACAATATAAAATAGCGCAATAATCGAATCTAACCTCAATGTTTAGTTGTTCTTTGAACAGACGTAATGTAAAGTAACGTAGAAATCGAAATCCAACGGATCTTTACGTCCCGTTGCGTTACGTTACTTCTATTATAATCACTTGTATAAGAAAAGTATTGATTGAAACATTAAGGGTTTTCATGCAAATGGGCAATACCCTTATAAATGGTATAAACCTTATAAGTTTATCAGCCTTATAAATGAACTGTCAAAATTCGTATGAAAAAGCTTTTGCACAAACCAGATAAATTTGCTCTTCGATTTAGGTGAGCAAACGAGGTGGCAAACTTATATGATCAATCAGCTGTTTTCTTTTTTGAAGGAAAAGTTATAATTTGAGCAAAACTAATAAAGATTTAATTCTAAAAATTTCAGAAAACAAGCAAACAATCCGCAAAGCGTCCCTGTTTAAATGGAACGAATCGCTGGCAGATCGCACAGCTGACTTATATGCTGCAAATGCACAATCGACTTTAAGGGCTGTTCATACAACCTGTCTGATAAAAATAACTAATTGCCCAAATTAGAAGCCTGCCACTTTGCATGAAAACCCTTATTAAGTTACAGAACACACTGCTGCAATGACATTTCACTACATTACGTTACGTCTATTATAACTGGGCCTTTACCGATTTTGTGACAACTAATGTTTCTGTACGTTTAAATCGGTAAAAACTCGGACCGTGATGAAAAAGAACACAAATCGAGAAGAAAAGTTGCGAAATTGAGTCAAATGACAAACAGCTGTTTACTTGAATATATTATTTTAGTATTATATATTATTTTTTTACTTTATAACAAATAAGTGCTTGTCTTGTTAATAAAAAGTGAATATTTGCAGTTTAAGAAAATTAATTATGTTATAATGATGTGTATTAATGGTTGCGGTTGTAAATAATGTTAATAATTTTACACTTAGTGCTGTGCTGCAAAAACTTAGCAAATATATGCAACCGGTTACTTTTTCATAGCTCAAACAAATACTGTTTTGCTAAAATTTTTAACTTTTATGTAAGTAGCAGAGATCTGCAACAAGTAAATTGAAAATCAAGCTACTTGAAAAAATATCAAGCTTTGAGTTGATATGCAGGAACTTGATTTATTTTTTTCTTTACAATTCGCGACTGGCTTCTGAAAAACGAATCATATGTCTGACGTGATTCTATGTTGTTTCTACCCCACATGATGTAACGGAAGCGAAGTTTACCGGGCACCGTATGACGTTAAAATTCCAAAATAAATTTTAGATTTAAAAATTTGTAAAATTTTGTTGTTGTGGAGCGGTGCTACCATCTCTGCGAGAGGGCGGCCCTGTGCATTTAGCTTGAGGGCGCCTTATTACAGCGCCCCTGGTTCTCGATGACCAGTATTTATAAGGCCGCTCACTCACAGAGGTGGTACCATCGCCCCGGTCCAGTGACCCGCGGTCCAAAAATACAAAAAAAAAATTTGCTGAAACGAGAAAATATTAATCAGAAAAAAAATAATTAAATAAAGGAAACCGTTTGGGCACCCCTGGCCCAATCATCCAACAACTACTCTTTGAGCTCTGGTTGACGAGCTCGGCCCACACTTTTCCCTCCCTTCCGTGAGGGTTCAGGGGCTAAATATATAGAAAACCCTCCCAAAAGCAAACATCTTCTACTCCCTCGACCAAATAAAAAGGATTTAACTTGAAATACTCATATTACAATGTTTTATTTAAGTATGTTAAAAAAATACATATTAAAGTATGTTTTAATTTTTTCAGTGCATGACTGTCATTATGAAAAATGGTAAATATTAAAGTAAGTTAATTTTTTTTTCTCTTTTTTTTCTCAGTACATGACTGTCATTATGAAAAGTAGTAAATCTTAAAGTATGTTACTTTTTTTTTCTAAAAAGTAGTGTTAATTTTAGTAGTGTTAAGAAAAGTTTCTTGTTAGCTTAGTTTAACTTTTGCTTAGTTCTAGATACGTATTATTTTTATCTCAAACTTGATTTTAAATTAGATTGAAATTTTCTTTCCAATTAGTTCAACTTTTATAGCAAATTCTATTTCAATTTAGTTTAAACTAAATTAAAAAAATTTCTTTCAATTTAGTTTAAATTTTATAAAAAATTTTATTTCAATTTAGTTTAAATTTTATAAACCATTTTAGTATTGGCGCGGTTAAATTTTACGTTTACGTTCTTTTTATTATAGTTTATATTAGTTCTAGTTCGTTTTATTTTTATGTTATATTCATTCTATTGTAGTTCAATCAATTTTGTATCCCGTTCTATTTAAGTTTATATTAGATTCCATTCAATTTATTTTTATTTTAGTTTTGGTTTATTTTACAATTCCAATCTTTGTTTGATTTATATTTATATAAACAATTATATAAACAAGAATAAACATTGTTTAGTTTAATTTTGTTCTAGTTCTATTGCGATTTAATTTAAGTTTATATTAGTTTTGTTTTGATTTGAATTTAGTTAGTATTAGTTTTAATTTAAATTTCATTTGTATTTATTTCCGATTAGTTTAAGTTGGTTTGATTTTTAATTTAGTTTCCGATTATATTTAGTTTAATTTCAATAGTGTAAATTTATATTAGTTTTACTTTTGTTACGTTTCATTTTAACTTTTATTTCAATTTAGCTTAAGTTAGTCAAAATTGTGTTTCAATCTAGATTTAGTTATATTAAATCCTATTTCAATTCAGTCTTAGTTAGTTTAAGTTTAAGTTCTACCCCAGTTTAGCCATATTAAACTTTTGTTCAATTTAGTTAGTTCAAGTTTAAGATAGTTTTACCTTCATTCAGTACTAGCTCTATTTAACTCCACTTCAAGTCAGCTTAAGTTAGTTTTAAAATAAAATATAGTTTGTTTAGCCTTAGATAGGTCAGGCTTTCCATAAAAAAAATTTTGGAATTTAAAATACCTAGGTAAAATTCAATTGACAATTAATTATAAGTTTTATAAACATATAGGAGAGCAAGTAGGAAACAAAAGAAACCTGGTGTCCCAGTGATGATGGTGTCCATTTTATGTTGCTGTAGTTTTTGTTTGCTGCAACAGTTCGCTGCAGCTGTTGGTGCTGCAATTAGTTGCTGCAGTTGTTGTTTGCTGTTGTTGTTGTTATGCAATTTTGGACATAGCACCCGCATTGATGACGTTGATGACGTTGTCGACGTTGATGACGTTGTTGACGTTGATGACGTTGTCGACGTTGATGACGTCGTCGACGTTGATGACGTTGTCGACGTTGATGACGTTGTTGACGTTGATGACGTTGTCGACGTTGATGACGTTGTCGACGTCTATGACTTTGTCGACGCTGATGACGTTGTCGACGTTGATGACGTTGTCGACGTCTACGCTAGCTGCATTCCGTGGAGCACTAGCTAGTATTTGGATGTGTGGCTGTGGACCTTGCGCTAGGGTACTGGCTATGTATGGAGCGCTAGCTTTTCTTCTGGATGTGTGTGGCTGTGGGCCGTGTGCTAGGGCACTGGCTATGTATGGAGCGCTAGTTAATTTGCGCAGCCTGGTGTGCCGCTAGTGTAGGGAGCGCTAGCCAGTTTGACGCCAGCTAGTGAAGCGTTCGCTAACAGACGTTAGCTACTTTGCGCAGCCTGGTGTGCCGATAGTGTGTGGAGCGCTAGCCAGTTTGACGCCAGCTAGTGAAGCGTTCGCTAGTATCACCAACGTGCTCAGTGAGGCTGTGTGCGCTATTTTGTCAGCACTGTAATCAGCTGTCACATTCGTAAATATCACGGTCAAATAACACTTTGCCGCCTTTACGAGTTAGGGTCGTTCACGATGCTGCGCATTTGATAATACCTTGTGTATTTTGAAAAAAATACAAGGCAGTATCAAAGGTGTGTTCACGATACGTGGTATGGATTGAAAATGTTGTACCAAGATTTGATAACAAATACACCACATCGTGAACAACCCCAAGAACGCAAAAAGTGAGATTTGGTGCCGTTACAAAGCAGTTATTCGAAACCGTCTAGCACGCGTTACAAGAACTGAAGGCACTATTCTCGAATGTCTTTCGCATGAAAAACACCAAGCCGTTTGTTAGCCATATCAGCCAGCTCGTAGTATGCCGAACCCATCTTCTTAGTGACCCTAGCTTTCTCGAAAACGTTTGCCAACTTTGCGTTAAAATGCTCAGAGGCCTTGCTTTGGGCGAAACTTCTTCGGTAAACAATCTGACCAACTTCAAAACTCACGGGACGTGAGCGCATGTTGTAAATTTTCTCATTTTTCTCAAATGCCTGACGCAGATTCTCTCTCACTTGTTCTCGAATCAACTCAGTTCTCTCTTCAGGCTTTACCTCGGCTGTGGGATCTTTCAGCATTTTTAGTTTTCGCAGAAGTTCGTAGCTTTTAGCATGACATATCATATTTTGTCCGAACACAACAAAATATGGTGAAAAACCTGAAGAAGAGTGAACTGAGCTGCGAAGTGCAGCACTTATCGCGAACAAGGTTTCATCCCAATCTTTTTGGTCTGGATGAATGTACACGCGGACAGCGGCGATTATTGAGCGATTCACGCGTTCGACAGCATTTGACTGAGGAGAATAATTTGCAGTTAAATTATGCTTGACACCATATTTTTGTACTAAATCTTTAAACCTATTAGATCGGAATTGTACGCCATTGTCAGAGGTTATAATTTCGGGAACACCGCAAATTGCGAAAATTCGCTTCTCTAGAAATTCGACAATCTTTTTGGCTGTAAACGTCCGAATTGGTTCCAAGAAATGAAACTTCGACAGGTGGTCAAGCACAATCACTAAACCCACGTTCCCTGAGCGCGACCTTAGGTAAGGCCCTAAAAGGTCAACGTAGAGTCTCTGAAATATTCGGGTAGAAGTTAGTTGTTGTCCCATGGGTGGACGAAGTACGTAATTCGGAGCTTTGGTCAGTTTGCAAACTTCACACGCCAGCACATAGTCGCGGACTTGTTTTGCCATTCTTGGCCAAAAATACAACATTTTGAGTCGCGTGAGCGTTTTGTGAATTCCACCATGAGAACTCATTGGGTGATCATGAGCTTCAACAATGAGAGATCTTCTCAAATCCTCAGGCACCCAGAGTTTCCATGACTGTTCTTCTTGTGTGGGATTACCGCTTGCAAACTCACAGCGCTTGTAAATTAAGCCGTCCACTACCTGTATGTCTGGCTGTTGGTCACTACTTTTTTGGAACTCGTTGACCAGGGCGAGATAATTTTCTGTTTTAAAATGTGCAGAAGAAAAATCCAACACTGGCCAAGTCGTAACCGCGTTCTCCGACAGTTCTGAAATTTCTGCATCCTCCGGCGAATGCACTCTCGATAACGAATCGGGAACAACGTTTTGGCTACCTTTGCGATGAATGATTTTAAATTTGAAACCTTGAAGTTTCAAAGCCCAGCGAGCAAGTCTGCCATGCAGGTCGGTTTGGCCCATTAACCATTTTAAAGACGCGTGATCAGTGATCACTTCGAATTCATGCCTTTCGACGTAAGCTCGAAATTTTTTTATGGCCATGACCGCTGCAAGACATTTTTGTTCTGAAACGGTATAGTTTCGTTGCGCTTGGTTAAATTTATGTGACATATACGCAATCGGGACTTCATTTTCATCATCATCACGTTGAGCCAGAAAGGCTCCGACTCCATACTGAGAGGCATCGCATTGGATTGAAAACGGAAGCGAAAAATCAGGGCTATGAAGCACAGGTGCACTAGTAAGGCTATTTTTGAGGGTCTCAAAAGCTGCTATCGACTCCTCAGTCCAAACAAATTTTTTCGCTTTCTGCAACAAGTTGGTCAACGGGGTTGAAATGGCAGCGTAGTTGAGCACGAACCTCTGGTACCATCCACAGACACCGAGAAAACGACGAAGCTGTCGCACAGTTTTTGGCAAGGGAAAATCTCGAATCGCTTGCACCTTTTCTGGATCAGTACTGATGGTTCCATGACCAATCACGTGACCAAGGTAGTGAATTTGCTTAAGCAAAAACTTGCTCTTTTCAATATTGATGGTTAGGCCAGCGTGTTTAATGCAGTTGGCTACCTCCAGAAGCAAGGCTAAGTGATCGTCAAACGTCTCGGTGATTAACAACAAATCGTCAAGATATACAAATACTTTTGTTCTCAGGAGAGCAGGTATGACCTTGTCCATCAACCGGGACATCGTCTGCGGCGCATTGCAGAGGCCAAAGGGCATCGTGACAAACTGGTACAGAGGTCGATTCGGCACCGTGAAGGCTGTCTTCTCCTTTGACGCTTCATCTAACGGAATCTGCCAAAAGGCGTCCTTCAGGTCTAGGCTCGAAATAAATTCAGCTTTTGGAAGCCGACTGAGGATTCCGTCAATGAGCGGCAGAGGATAAGCATCCTTCACGGTAACCTCATTGACCTTGCGCGCATCTAGACATAGCCTCACTTTGTTTGGTTTGACTATCAGTGCCACTGGAGATGACCAAGAGCTCTGAGACTCCTCAATCACACCAAGAGTCAACATGCGGTCGACCTCAGCGAAAAGGAGTTTTTCGACACCAGGAGAAACCACGAAATGCCGTTGTTTGACTGCCTTGGCATTCCCTACGTCAATGACATGACTAATCAAGCTGGTGCGGTCTAAGCCTATTTCAGAAAAAGATGGAAAAAGTAAAATTGTTGCATTGAGTCTTGCCTGCTGACGAGCAGTAAGCACATGGCGTGTCGAATCTACTTCTGATACTTCATTAATAAGAGAGCAGTTGTAGTTTTCCAGAAAGAGATCCCCAGCCAAGTCAAAAGCTTTTACAAAATCAACTCCCAAATACAAGTCTTGAGACAAAGTTGAAACTATCAAAAACTTGAGTGGTTTGGTGATTCCTCGGAAGGTGATGGTGGTGTCAAGTACTCCTGCAGAAGCATGACTCGTCCCGTCCGCCGTCTTCAGATTGATCGAGTACCTTTGCCAATTCAGATGCTGATTAGCCATTAGTTTTTCAGCCAAATTATTGGCTATGCAACTGATAGTAGCGCCCGTATCGATCAATCCTATCAACATTTCGCCGGCTAATGAGACCGGGGCATAAGGACGAATATCTTTCGCAGGAGCAGCCGACAACACCGCCGAACACGCAAACTTTCTCAAATCTCTGACCCTTTTCCAAAATTGCCTCAATCTCGCAGTTGATCGTCGTTTTTTCTTGCACCTGGTCTGGCTGGAGCCCTCACTCTGGAAAATACGCCGCCTAGCAGCGTTGTATTCGAGCCATCGTACGTGCAGAGGTTTGAATGTCCTCTGAGGCGCATTAGGAGCCGGTTTTTCAGGTTTTAAAATCCTAACTTGAACATTTTGTACGTCTGAAATTGCCTCTGTTTGGCAAGCCACCTCACAAGTTAATGAGGTGCAGTTGGTAAATCTAAAAAAACATCATTATTCTTATTGGTAGGTGTAGCGTTCGTGTCACCAGACTCGCATGCCAGCTCAGAAACCTGACGCTGATTTTGATAGTTACGAGAATTTCTCCCGTACTCTTCATCGAGCAATTCACGTCTCTGAACAAACGCGCGAAGCCGGCTAACACTTTGTATGGGAACATACAACAAACTACGCCTAACATCCAAACGCAAATTCCTTTGCAGAATCTCCAGCAAAACATGAGAATCAAGAGGCCGCTGTAATTTATCAGTCAATTGCAAAACTGCCTCATAAAACTCATCAAACTTTTCGTCAAACTTTTGCTTCCTATTGCGCACCAGATCCATGATATCTAAATCGGTTCTGCGATCGCAAAATTGACTACGAAGCTCTGCGCACAACGCACCCCATTCAACCCTAGGCACACTTCGATGGTAACGCCAAAACCATTCCAGCGCCTTTCCAACGAACAACATGTGCGCATGACAGCACAATGCTCCAAAATCTCCTCGCAAACTTTGCATCGTCAGAGCGTGCACTCGATAAATAAATTTATCAACTGTTAAGGCATCTTCCTTGCCACTGAACGTTACTTTCCAATTGGAAATCAAACTGGCAACGTTCTCTGACGGTACAATTTGCAAAGCAGGTCCCGGAGCATACACACTGTTATGCGGCATGCTACTCGGTGTGTAATGAGCTGGCATACTCTGGACAAACTGTCGATTGTGACCCGAAGTTGAAGGTGAAGCGGGCATAAAGTTTGGTGGAGGAACACTATAAACATTCGGTGCCGAATTCATACTTGGCAATGGCTCCAAGTTTTGCTGAAAATTCCGCAAGGGGTTACTACTGGATGTAACTCCATGAGGAGTATGTCTGACTGGATTAATTTGCAATTTAGCGAGTTCGGTACGAACTGCCTCATTAATCAAGTGCTGCAAATCACTATCCGAATACTGATGTCAAGCCACCGAGGACTGAAATTGATCAGAAGGACCTAGAGTTAATGCGCTAGCTACTTGGTTAGAGTTTAGTTCGACCGACCCTTTTTGCACGGGTTGCATTCCCGACATGTTTAAATCCGGTAATTGTGCCTGACTGAAACCTAGGTTTCTTTGGCTTCTAGTGACCGGGCGTTCTTTTCGTAATGCCCCTTGGCTCTCATTCGGCCTACTAGGAGAAAGTAAAGGAGAATCGACCACCTGATTCGGTTGCCATGGCTTAAGTTTCTTAACTGTGCACAACGTGCGGCACAGCGGACAGCTGTGAGCCTTTATTACCCAAGGGGATATGCAATCTTTGTGGAAAATATGACTGCATGGTGTTGCCACCAGGTCATCAGCCTTGCCGAAGGACTGCGAGCAAATGCTGCAGCAATTTCCAGCTAGCTCCACCTAAATTTAGAGTCGAATTTTATTTTGACTATGGGAGCATTCTGCAGAAGTAATCGCTTACAGGCATGCTACACAGGCCAGTATACTGCCCAGTGGAAAAATAAAAAGCGCTCGTAGAAACACCTCATTTTATGCGCAGTTTTGGTATGCTTTAAGGACGCGCTCTTCAGACTTCAGAGTTGTTGAGCGCATATTTTTCTCTACATTTTTTGCATACAGAATCAAGCAAAAAAAATAGCATAGTGTTAAGACATTCGACTTTAAGCTACGCAGTCCGAGTTCAATCCCTGGCTATGCAAACCAATTTTTTTATTTAACTTTAATGGCCCATTATCATAGTCAAAATAAAAGTCGACTCTTAATTTAGTGCAAGCTTTCTGACAGCATATTAAATTAAAAAACTGTCAAAAATGCTTAAATACTTGTACAATTTAAGAAGCCAGGAGCAACCAGTTTTAAATAATTTTATTTCGAGAACAAAAAAATATATTTGCACAAAATGACAAATAACAAAATAATAAAGACTATTGTTTAAATGAAAACATGAAGAAAAATGGTACCGTATATAAGAAACAAGTTTGTATATTTTAACACTCCTCGTCATTTGCACTTCATGCTGGACATATTTCTTAAATACTCAAGCTTTGTTGTAGGTAGTGGCTTTGCCAACTTGTCTGCCAACATTTCGTTAGTGGGGCAATAATCGCATTTGATAAAATTTTTGTCGACTTAGTCTTTCACAAAATAGTACTTAGTACCGATGTGCTTATATCTGTTGCTGAATTTTTCTTCTTTTATTTGACTGAGGTAGCTTTGGTTGTCTTCTTTTAAAATAGTTGGCGAGTTCTGTTTGCAGTGTAAATCCGCCAAAATATTTCTAATCTAAACTGTTTCCTTTGCAGCCTCAGATAACGATATGAATGCTGTGGCAACATGTTGTAACTTCGAAAGTTTCGAAGTTGTCGAAATTATCGAAAGTCGGTGTTGTAACACTTTCAACAGGCGATATTTACGATAAAAAATAATTTTATTTTGGTGGCAGTGATCGAGAAACGAAGTAAATATAAATGGAAATATTTATCCATTTAAGCATGGTTTTATTTATTATATATTATTTATTTAATTTAGAAGTGTTAAATAATAATGTTTAGCTAGTGAAATGATAAAAGTAGTGACTTAAATAAAAGTATATATATGATAACCTTAGAACTGTTTGTTCAAATTAAGTTGATTTTATTTTTTACTAACAATGTTATTTGTTGAAAATAACTAATTTAGTTTAAGTGACATTTTTTTATTAATAAAATAATTTTTAAAAATATTGATTCGCGTTATTTAGCAAGCCAAGTATCAGAAAAAAGCTTGAACTATGCAGGTCCGGAACGACCCAACTCTAGATTGTGTTGATTCTTAAATTTCTTTGAAAAATTATTTTATTTAACAAATTGAACAAACAAAAAGCATGTCTGCAATGTGTAAAAATAACGAATACTTCGAACTTGGACTCAATTTAATTAAATACCATAGTAAACATGCAGCCTCTGACATTAATTATCTACACATTCACACAAACCTTCAAAACCTGTTTGAGCAGTTATCGTTTCTATTCTTTTCTCAAAAAAAATTGTGACCTCTTAAATGGAATCGTGTTCCTTTCTCAAAAATGTTGACCTCACAAGTAGAAAAAATGCAAAATTTTTGCACTCTCAAGATCGGCGGTTTTAAAATTCTGCCATCAAATGCTACCAACTGAATGAACAAAAAAGAGTACGTTAGGAAAATATTAAACATTATCAGTGATATTTCATTAACGTTCCAACTTTTCTACGGATGACAAAATAAATTTTATAGAAATTGTGACATGGCAAATATAAACGCAACAGTCGGATCTTCAATTAATGTTATTATAAAAGAGTTGCTAGAAACGTCTTCGCTCTTATCCAATGATGAAGATCAAATGATTATCCATTACCGAGAACAATATAATGAAAGAAAGAAAATATTTAATTCTTTTATTTACTTTTCTTCGTCACCTTATTCACCTTATGGTAGCTTTTGCACCCTTACCGGTGTATATTGTTACCATCTCTTTAGGTGGTAACAAGCAAAACAACTGAAATCTTTATAGCTTGCAGCAGCCCTGGGTTTCTGAGAATAAAATTAACACAAAACTGTAGCTGCGTCGGTGTGCGTGCTTATTTCCTGAAAACAGGCATGCTACACAGGCCAGTATACTG
This sequence comes from Dichetophora obliterata, assembly GCA_963920525.1. NCBI lineage: Eukaryota > Metazoa > Arthropoda > Insecta > Diptera > Sciomyzidae > Dichetophora > Dichetophora obliterata. Next base: position 99,974,152 of record OY986435.1, on the reverse strand, counting down.
GCTCTGTAGTTCGAAAAATTCAATACATTCACACTTTTTTACAAATACACTCACACTGGATTCACTTTCATGCCACTTTCATTGCTACTGGCAACGAAATTTCAGAGCCAGTGGATTTTGACAGCAGCGGCCAGCGTATGTCAAAAAATTGGATATCAGTGTTGTTTTTAATTACTTTTGGTGGGTTTATTTCGGTTTTTCCCCGATTTCGTACAGGAAGCGTAACGAAAAATATTAATTAAGATTGTGAAAAGTTGCATATCAAGGTGAAAAATAAAAGTGATTACAATTATAATAATGGAAAGAAAATTAACGCAAAAACAAATCATTAAATTGATTGAACTTTATCGAACCAATCAATTGCTATGGAATATGAGCATTTCTGCGTACAGGCGCAATGACCTAAAAGTAAAGGCCATTAATGCAATAGGAAAGGAAATGTCTTTGCCTGTGGACATAGTGAAGAAAAAAATACGTGCGCTAAGAAATACGTACACTGCTGAAAGGAGGAAAATGCTTAAAGCCAAAAAATCTGGATCAGCTACAGATGAAATGTATGCACCGTCTGTGTTTTGATTTCATGAAATGCGCTTCCTTGACAGCTCCATCAACATACGGAAGTCTTCTGATAATGCGAACCATGTTAGTATATTATTTTATTTATAAAAACTTAAAGGTTAAACTATGTGCTTTGGCATCTGTGCCTCCGCGAATGGCAACATCAGTGAATTTTCGGAACAATTTATTTGACTTATTTTTGGAATAACTTTACTTTAGGGCCCAGACCCGAATATTTTTTTCTTATTTTTATTAAATGTTTGGGCCTCCTAAGCCTAAATATAAAAACAAAAGTTGTCGCTCTCATTTGGTTTAGGTGATAAAATTTAGGGAGAAAGTTGGAAAATTCAGTGCAACTATTTATGGTTGTTGAAGATAATTTCCCTTTTACGAAGTAATAGCTGCGAGTATGAATGATGTCTACAGGAAAAGTGCTGTCTAAAGTCTACAGTACTTCTGTATATAATCCTATTTTCAATGGGTGGCCTTCGACCACTGCTTAGGGATTACAACCCTCAGTTAGTGGGTTAATTAATGATTGCATTCATTTTTTCAACTCATTGATTGTGATTTAAAATTTCAAGTTCCAATCAATGATTTGAAAAATAAATGCAATCATTTTTTCAAATCTTTAGTTGGCAATTATTAACTGCATTCACGTGATTTCATTCATTCATTTAAATCATTGAAAATAGTCGCTGTAATCTCAATAATATGTTTTTAATATCAGTGTGAATTAAGTAAGATATTTTCTATTAAACAGTGTTTTTGGATCACTGCTTCAATCCGGCTGCTGTTGATTCCTTGGATAAGATGAGAAAAAAAATTTATAGCGGGGGTCTATGTTTTCCTGTAACATATCTTATTATCATAAGTATCGATATCTCTGTTAAACAAGTATTGGAAATTCATAGACTTATACTATTTGTTTAAAATTGTATCTTTGTGACTTGCACGCAAATTAATTTTTTAATAAGCTCTTCTTAATTGTATTTTGCTATTTATTTTTCGGTTCGCTTTCGCGCTTTTTCACACGTTTAGCTTACTTTTTTAATATTTCAACTCCTTATACACGGTTAAAAATCTTGGAAATTTTAGTACAGCTAAAAGTATACTGCATATTTCTTAACCTTGCGGTTTAAAATTTAAACTTTCACAAGTACTAACGCATAATTCAAATTTTTTTGGAGTCACTTTTTCAAATCATTGATTGGGATTTTAAATCACAATCAATGACTTGAAAAAATTAATGCAATCACTTTTTCAAATCATTGATTGGGAATTAAATGATTTAAAATCACAAATGAATGCATTCTTTTACAGCTCTGCCAGCTACACTGTCTACAATAATTCTGTATATAATTATCTTTTTATTACTTGTATTATATATTAAGATACATCATTAAATTCAAAAATCAAAAGTTTTCAAAAAGAGAAATCTCGCCGCGATGACTTCGTAAAAGGGAAATTAGCTGCAACAACCTTAAATAGTTTCACTGAATTTTCCAACTTTCTCCCTAAATTTTATCACCGAAACCAAATGAGAGCGACAATTTTTGTTTTTATATTTAGGTTTAAGAGGCCCAAATACATTTAATAAAAATAAGAGAAAATACACAGTTACGATAGAATCGTAAGTATAGACGCAAAATGCCCTATAGAGTAATATAGAAAATTTCTGGTTTTTTCATTTATATTTTTCAAAATTATTTTAAACCATTTCATCTTCTAAATAAAAATTATTCAAAAACAAATTTGATGTTGTTGTTGCCTTCTTCAAACTTACTTGATCTAAAAACCTATCAATTAAATTCATTTTGTTTTTTTAATATTTAGCCGAAACTGAGACTGTTTATGAACATGAAAATTTAAGTTTTACAAATAATTCTTTTTTTATTAAAAGGAAACAAAAGGACACTCAAACACATAAGAAAAAATGTAATATAAAAAAAAATTTGAATATTGAAGTTTAGATTAATTAGTTGAAGTATACTATAATAATAAATGAGATCATGTTTTATTCCATTTTTTATTACAAAAGTATTGCATACTTTATATCTTCCGTACACACTCAAAATAGTATGCACCTACAATGTACATTTTTATAGAACTACCTACACTACCTACCTACCTACACGGAGAAAACTGTTTGATAAATTTTTTATTGTGGTTAAGCTAAACTTGCGCTTGATTCTCAGCCACTTCAAAATTATGCTAGATTTCAGCAAAAACTATTCAAAATTGGCTACAAAAATTGGCAAATTTTTGATTAAATTCAAGCAAACTTTTGCTAAATTATTATAAACTGCGAAAGCAAATTTGTACTTAATTCAAGCAAAAATTTGCTAAGTTATTATAAATTGGAATAGCAAATTTTGATTACTTTTTGCTGAAATGTAGCATATTTTTAAAGTGAAATAATTATTACCATTAAAGACAGAACCATATTGAGACCTAAATCATTCAGATCGGACAAATATTAGCAAAAATATAGCCGAATTTAAATATGGGTTCCGTTGAGTAAGCATTTTTTTGAAAAATGTGTATCTAACCGATATATCAATAAATCTTTCGGCGAATCTTATTTTCTCAAAGAGTACTTCAAAACTTCATACTCAAATCGAGGGGCCACGGAAATCGTAATCACCCCGACCATTGCAGTTGTTAACCAATCGTCGCCTAATGTTCTTCATTAAGAATAAAAGTGTGCTCGTGTGTTTAGAAGAAATTTGCTTGAATTAAATAAAAATTTGCTATTTGAGTTTATAATAACTTAGCAAATATTTGCTTGAATTCAGTACAAATTTGCTTTTGCAATTTATAATAACTTAGCGTATATTGGCAACAGGGACTGCATACAAAAACTACTCAATGAAAATAGCAATACTTTAAGATTATTTTCATTTATTGATTAGTCGTTCAAAAAGTAAAAAAGATACATGTGACTTAAATTAATTCAAGTAATTGTTTTAAATATACCTTATGATTATTATTTAACAAAAATTGAGAAGCAATATTTAAATAAACTGTTCATGAAGTTTTTCCTGCAAAAAAGTTAACGGTCTTATTTCTGTGGTACGTTGTAGATTATTTGCAAGTATACTTACCTCATTTTTACCCAGTTTTACGACGAGAATGTTTTCAAGTGACGGACGGGGGTAATTTTTATTACGAGGAATAACCTTTACGAGGATGTCTTTAATTTTTTCCATTGAAAATCAACACTGCCATCCGTAATTAAATATGTCGCCAGCTCATCCCTTTTTCGACAGGCATACTTGTAGGTTATGGTATGCTGTTTTCCAATCGATGTAAATACATCAGGGAGACTTTCAGGTTCAAAATCGCATGGCATCGGTGCAGTCTTAGTTTTTGTTAAGTAGTTGTGCAAAACGCAAGTTGTCATAACAATTAAATCAATTGTTGATGTCAAGGATGCAATTGGTCGATAAAATATTCTAAACCTGGATGCTAATCTTCCAAACGCCATCTCTACTACCATCCTAGCACGGCAAAGCCTATAGTTAAAAATTTCCTGCTGCATACTTAGCTTTAACGACCTACTGTAAGGCTTACATAACATTTTTGTCCAAGCTAAAAGCGCCATCTCCAATAAAAAAACGGCGTTTTATTCCCTTGTCCCAAGACAAGCTCCGTAGGTTGCGGAATTTTTAAATCTCCTCTTTCAGGAGATTTACACAGGCCTGTGACAGTGAAAGTGTGAAAGAATACGTGTACTGTTCGAATGATTTGAAAAATTTCGAACTTTCATGCTAGAAGCAATAGGTGCTACTGTAGTGTGCTCTCGTTATACACACTGCCGACCCTAAGTTTCGTTGTTATAAACAGCAACATATTGAGTGACTAATAAGTTAGCACTGCATTATCGGCGTGTGCTGCACTCAGTGCATGCGAATATTTTTATTACTCACTCAATATTGTTGACCGTGCCAAATTATCATTCGTCAAACCAAAAATATGTAATTTGAATCCTTTCGATGATTCAAATTCAATATGCAAGAACGAAACGCAACATAGGTTATAATCATATTAATTAACTAGCGAAGTATGACCATAGATTAAGACTACTAAGTAAGTTTTGTAAAAATGTTATAAAAGAGCCGAGATGGCCAACAATAAATCAGACTTTAATTAACTACACAATCTGGCAGATCTCTGCCTTGTTCAGTTTATTTTAAACGTCTCTGTTTGCCTTGGACATAGTTCAAGTCGGCAAACACTGTAGCCTATAGCGAAGGCAAACTCTGCCGCTATAAAAAAAATAAATAAAACGATCCTTAAATAAATTATAACATGGCGATCCTGCCACTCCGACTTGGAGTACTGTAAGATACATTTTTTGGTGCATCGAAACTTTATTGATGGACGAGTACATCCCGCAGCCGACAACAATAGCACCGAAAATACCTGTTCCAGTCTATGTGCCACTACGCATCGGTCCAAAGGCACTGACGATTGAGGAGTACCGAAAACGCCAACTCCAACGAACCGAAGAAAAGCTGACAGCATACCCAAAAGTGGACATACCGAAAATACAAAAAAAGCGCGGTGGCTTAAAAGTTAAACTTCGCAAACGCCTGGCGCACCTTTTGGCCATCACTCGAAAAGAACAACGACCAAGCTGGGACATCTCAACTGCGATATGGGCAGAAATTGACAATATCCGCAAGCAGCTCAACACAAAAAAATAAAATAAATGTACGTTCCTTTCGTGAGCACTATTTTGGCAACATCAGGAGCAGAAGTCAACTCGCAAACAGAAGACGCAGAGATGGTGCAAGAAGAGATAGTGATGATGAACGCTAACAACAACAACAGCAGCAGTAACAGCAACAAAACCGACACAATTAACATTATTGAAACAATATGTCTTGTTTTTATAGTTATAGTTACATTATAAAATACACCACAAATGGAAAAAATAATTAAAGAGGTAGAAAGAATTTATAAAAATATAAGAAAAAGTTATGTCAGAGGCTACACAAGAGCTACATTAATATCCAAACAGCAACAGCTAGAAAATTTAAAAGAACAATTTGACTTATTAGCAATTCAAAATAAAGATAGCAAAGAATTAGTAGCTTTAAAATTAGAGTTCAGTAACATTCATTTAAATTCCCAAAAAATAATTTTAGAACAACTTAAAACAGCTGAAGACCATAATAAATTAGAAGAAGAACAAGAAGAAGAAGAAGAAGAAGAAAAATCTGATACAGAACAAACACCAATAATGGCATCCTTTAGTTTAGAAACTGCCTCAAAGGCATTGCCGACGTTTTCAGGCAACTTTAATGAGTTAGATAGTTTTCTCATTACAGCTGAATTAGTAAATAAAACATTAAGTAGTGAAGGTAAACTAGATTTTTTACAATATGTTTACCATGCAAAATTAACAGCTAATGTGCGCACCTCATTGGGTAGCTATTTGAAGCCATCAAGTTTTGAAATTTTAAAACAACAGTTGAAAGCAAGATACAAAGACAACACAACCATAGCTCAACTACAGACTAGACTTAACAATTTACAACAACGGAACTTACGAATAAACACCTACAAAGAACAATTACTAAATATAATAGAAGGTTTAAACAGACTAGGAGTTGAAAGTTTAGGAACGCAAGCGACAGAAGCCGAGAAGAACGTCATAATAAAATGCAATAACAAAATTGCACTCGATGCATTTAAAAAGGGACTGAATGAAAACTTAAAAACAACCATTTACGCGGCGCGACCAAAAGATTTATTAGAAGCAACAGAATTAGCACTCGAACTAGAAAATGAGTCAATGACTTCGCCAAATGCAATCATGCACTTCAGCGGTCATTTAACCAACATCGAAACAATGTCAATAACCGCAGTAATATGAGACAGAATTTAAGCACACAACGAAATTTCAATTCATTCCATTCAAACAATAGGCACAATGAACCCAGAAGGTATAACAATAATTTCAACCAAAATTACAATCAAAACGATTACTATGACAGAAATTTGAACCACAACAACAACGTCAATAGAAACCGTAACAACATTAAACGTTCTAACCAAGACAGAAACAGCAACCAAAACAGAAATCAAAACAACAACAGCAACAATAATGGCAACAGATACACAAATAACCAAACAAACAGAAACATACGCATAATACATAATGAGGGAAACTACCAAGGCTCGGAAGACACGGTTTTTCCAGACAGCCAAAAGTAAAGATTTTTAAAATTTCGGATAAAAATTCTAATTTTATAAAAATAAAATACAAGAACAACATAATGACTTTTCTCATTGACACAGGTGCTGACATTTCTTTATGCAAGCTTAGTAAAAAACTGAATAACGATTTTTATAACCCAGACGAAAAATGCAAGTTAGCTGGTATTACAAACGAACAAATTTTTTCATTAGGTAGCATAAATCTAAAACTTAATTTTGGAGAGGAATCTTGCGAACATGAGTTTCAATTGGTAAATTCAGAATTTCCAATCGAAACCGATGGTATATTAGGCAGAGATTTTCTGAATAAGTTTCTTTGCAAAATTGACTATGAAACATTCGTTATTTCAATTTTAATTAATGAGTCACATATAATATTACCAATGCACTCGAAATCACATAACACACTAATAATAAAAGTGCCACCAAGAACAGAAATTATTCAACCGATCAGATTACAACTAACCGAAGATAAGGTGATTTTTAACAAAGAGATACAAGAAGGTATTTTTCTCAGTAATTCAATAGCTCCGAAAAACGGCTTGACACACTTAAAAATTTTAAATACAACAAATGACGAAGTAATATTAAATGGTATTGAGTTGGAAACTGATTCTTTAGACAAATACGACATTTTGAATTATAATAACAAGAAACATACACACTCACAAAAACGTTTAAGTAAGATCTTGGAAACATTAGACATACAATGTAATGACACAAAAATTAAAGACGAACTACATACTATTTTCAAAAAATATCAAGACGTATTCCACCTAGATAACGAACCTCTAACAACTAATAATTTTTATAAACAAAACATCACGACAACAGACAACATACCAGTATACATAAAAAAACTACAGACTGCCACACATTCAAACAGACGTGATAAATGAACAAGTTCAGAAAATGCTGAAGGACGATATTATCAAACCATCGCTCAGTCCATACAATGCTCCACTCCTTCTGGTACCAAAAAAGAACACGGCGGACAAAAAGAAATGGAGACTTGTAGTAGACTTTAGAAAGTTAAACGACAAAATTGTCAATGACAAGTTCCCTTTAACGAGATTAGAAGATATTCTAGACAAATTAGGTAGAGCGAAATGGTTCTCAACACTCGATATGACCAGTTCATTTCATCAAATTGAACTAGAGAACGAATCACGGCCCTTGACAGCTTTTTCTACGACAAACGGACATTTTCAATTTAAACGACTACCTTTTGGACTAAAGATCTCTTCAAACATTTTCCAACGGATGCTCACTATTGCACTCGCAGACTTAGAATCAAATGCTTTTCTATACGTGGATGACATAATTATCCATGGATGTAGCATAAATCACCACAACCAAAATCTAATAAAAGTATTAGAAAGACTTCAAAGACATAATTTGAAATTAAATGCGGCCAAATGTTGTTTTTTAACGTCCTGAAGTAGTATATTTAGGACATCTTATCACAAGTGAAGGAGTCAGAACCGACCCAGCTAAATACGATACTGTAAAAAATTATCCAACTCCGAAAAACGCAGATGACGTTAGGCGATTCGTTGCATTCTGCAACTACTATAGAAAATTCATTCCAAACTTCGCAGATATTGCAAAGAGCCTAAACACACTCTTAAAGAAAGGCACAAGGTTTACGTGGTCAGAAGAACATCAAATAGCTTTCCACACATTGAAAGAAAAATTAATAACTCCACCTGTATTACAATACCCAGATTTTGACAAGCCGTTCATTCTAACGACTGATGCTTCAAATTATGCCTTAGGCGCAGTATTATCGCAAGGCGAAATAGGTAAAGATTTACCAATATCTTATGCCAGCAAATCTTTGCAAAAGCATGACTTGAATAAACCAGTTATTGAGAAAGAATTATTAGCTATACACTGGGGAATAAACTTCTTCAAACCATACCTTTACGGTAGAAAATTCACTGTTATAACTGACCACAGACCACTAATCTCGTTATTTTCTCACAAAAGTCCTTCCTCAAAAATGACTAGGATTCGACTCGATCTATGTGACTATGAATATGACATAATATACAAAAAAGGTAGCATGAACACTAAAGCAGACGCACTCTCAAGAATCCAACTAGACTCTGAAACTTTAAAAGAAATGATACCACAAGAAAACGATGACAAGATAAAAAGATCGTTAATTATTACAAGAGGCATGGCAAATAAAGAAGCCATTAAAAATAATGAGGCAAATGATAATAGCAATGAAAAAATCTTTGTAGATGGTGACAATACCCAGAAGTCTGATCAACTTCCGATATGGGATTGTACATCCATTAGTGACGTCAAGAATATGAAAAATTTTAAATTTTATACTGCCAAAAATAATGATAATAAAATATATATTGAAAGTAATATAGTGCACGTAGCGATTAGCGATAATCCATCGAAACCAGTTTCGTTTTCGGAGAAGCTAAGATCTAAACATAACAATTTAAAAATGCATGCGGGATACAGCGATAATTCAACGAATCTAGATTCGATTTTGAAGAAACTGATATCTAAAATGAAAAATGAGAATATTGAAGAACTAGCGCTAGCCAACAATGATAAAATATTCAAATTGTATACAAATAAAGAATTTAAAGAAGCTTATACAAAGATACAACAAGATATTCAAAAAGGAAAAAATCCTCAAAGTCCTCAATTAAAAGTACTAATTTATGACCCACTGTGTCACGCTGTGATATATGTGCAAAAAGTAAACAAACACTTCACACAAAAGAACCACTCACGCTAACAGACACCCCTAGCAATAGTTTTCAGACATTGTCAATTGACACTGTAGGACCATTACGAATTTCAAACGAGTACCGCTACATACTGACAATACAATGCGAACTGACAAAATTTGTAATTGCACACCCAATGTCGACAAAAGACGCAGACACTGTTGCAAGAACATTGGTTGAGCAAGTAATTCTAAAATATGGCCACTTTCAGGTGTTGAAATCAGACAACGGCACTGAATTCAAAAATGAACTAATGCGCAAAATATGCAAGCTTTTGAAGATCGAACAAATATTTTCGACACCATACCATCACCAGACAATAGGCTCTCTCGAAAGAAACCACAGGGTGCTAAACGAATTTTTGTTGACAACAGCTACTGACCACGAATGGGACAAGTGGATCCCATACTTCACATTTACGTACAACACGACCCCACACATAGACACAGGATACACACCACATGAATTAGTATACGGAAAACTAGCGTCATTACCAAATGACATTTACAATTCACAAACAAAGTTCTATGATTTCGAAAGTTACCTGAGCGAGATGCGTACTAAGTTGAATTTTGCTCTAAATAAGGCAAAAGAAATGCTCATACGAGCTAAACAAAAGCGTACTAATAAGAATTTAGACTACACAAATACACTAAGAGCAGGAATAGGAGATTTAGTTTTACTTAAAATAGATGATAGAAATAAACAACAATTACCGTATAAGGGCCCATTTAGAATATTAGATAGATTAGGAGTTAATACTGTAATAGATTATAATGGAGTACATAAGAAAATACACAATAACCAACTAAAACCATATAAGGCAATAATTTAATACTTTAGCAAGATAATTAGTCAAATACATTGAAAAAAAAAGAATATTATATTACACTATATCATATATATATATTTATCATATTTTAATACTATTTTATTACATATATTTTGAGAATAGATGACGCGTTTTGTTACGCGCTGTTTAAAATTCTTTAGAAAGAAAAAAAAAATTCACAAAAAAAATATATTTATTTGAAAAAAGCGAAAACTGGGAAAAATTAGCATGCTTCGAAAGGTTGCACCGGCTAGCCTACCTGTGGTCGTGTTCTTCCCGTAATTTCAAACGCGTAAGCACAGAAAAATTGCATGCTTTTGATAGGCAATAAAATAAAAAAAAAACTACAAAAGAAAAATTCCGTACTTAATGGTGTACTTCGTCATGAAGTCTGCCATTAATTCCTCCGACTCTCGTGGCTGGGTGGTTTGCCACTTGAGCTCACCTTTCCCTCCCGTCCTGTGGTAAATCTAGAGCCCTGCATTTTGTTTACCCCCGATATCAACTTAGAGCCCTACACTTACCTCACTCACACATCCTCAGCATTCCCTTAAATGAAAAATTAGTGGTTCATTTTATTCATTTTATTAATTTTAATTTCATTTAGTCAAAAAAAAATTTGCAAACAAAAACCCCAAAAATACGTTTAGTTTTAGTTGTTTTTTTTTTATATAAAACAAAATATGATATTTTAAAATATAAACTATAAAATAATATATATAATATATAATAAAGATATTTGAATGTAGATAAAAATATACTTAATGTTTATCCGTGGCCACGGTTGCTGTCCGGCTTTCATCGCTAGTTGATTGTTGTTGTTGCAGCTCTTGTGTATTCGTATACTTGCTCAAAAAAAAATAAAGACTGCAAAATATTGTTTTATTTTAAGTTTAGCTTTTATATTCTTATCAGAAATAGCTTAAATGCTAAATGAGCAGAAATAACTAGTGGTTTTAGTTTTTATTAGCGTTTTGGCCATATTTTAGATTTTATTTAAATGCGTTTTTCTTGTTTTTTTTTTTCTTTTACTTTATACTTCAGTCTATAAAATTACTGAGTCTACATTTTTTTCTTTTTTTTTCCAATTAAATTTCATTGACAACTTTTAAAAACTTTTTCAGCGTTACTTCAATCAACACCTTTTTTGCTTAAACAGCGTAATAGTTACATTAAATATGGCTATAAATAAACACTTATGTTATTTAGATTTCAGTTTTTTTTCATTGTTTTGTTTGGTTTTGAAAAGTCGCACAAACACTTATTAAAGTTGATCATATTATTCAACTTTCATTTCATTGCACAAAAGGTTTTGCAAAATAGTAATAGAAATTTTTCTTAGAAACAGATTTACAATAGTTCAAAAATAATGATTTTTTTTTTGTGTGAATATTTCATTCGTATTTTTATTCATATCAGTATTTGTACAGTATTCACTTTATTCAAATTTACACATTTTTTTCTTATATTAACTTTGCTAACACTTTGTTAACCGTCTATTTTTTTCTTTTTTGTTCATGTTCTTTTTTTAGCATTTTATGTTAGTTATTCATAAAAATTTATTGAGTAATTTTAAGAGAGATTCTTGTTTATTTTGTTACATTTTGTTTGTTGGTTTTTGTTGTTCTAGTTCGTGTTCTTGTTGTGCTTCAACAATAATTGATAGAATAGAATACACGAATCTACAAATCTTAATATGTATTTGCATGTGTGTAACTACATAACTTCAAATGCAATTTTATTCAATATTCTTAAACAATTTGATTTGATTTTTAACGCGTTTCGTATAAAAAAATATTCGATCGATTTAGCTTAGCTTTTTGTATGAATGTTATTTAACTTTGGCTTTATTTAGTTCAGTTAAATTCGAATATTAACATTTTTGTAGAAAAATAACGCGTCTATAAGAGTGTGTTTTTTTTTTATTTATAGTATTTGTTGAAACACAAAACAAATGCAATTTGTTATTTTTAACAAAATTAAAAACATTTTAAATTACTTTCAATTCTTGCTGCTGAGTGCATCACAACATAGTAGCACAAACACACACACATTCGTTTTTCTTTAACTTATCCAGCGCACAATATCCGCGACAATAATTTTTTGTTAACCTTTAAGGCTTGACTATCGACCAGCAACTAACTTTGCACGCCGCCCTTAAACTCTTTAGCGCACAAATTCTTTTTGTCGCCATGTATTAACACTCTCGCAAAGTGTTTTGCGCATGACCTAATATGGTCATGATAACGTTGGTTGCAGGTAATTTTTTTTCATGTTCATGTTTTATTATTATATGCTGAAAGCAAAAGACAAGTGTGTTGGTCAAAACTAGTTGTCGTGATTAATGCTCTCGCAAAATCTTTGCCGCATGACCAAATATGGTCATGATGACACTTGCTCCAATTAATGTGCATATAGATATTATATATTTTTTTTTTTTATTATTTTTATACGCGACAACAGAGTGTGGGATAGCAGGGGGGGCATGTACACATTAATGAATGCGCAACTTGTGAAGGCATTACAGGGTGCGAAGCTTTAAAAACGATTAACCCCTTTAGCCAACCGTAACAAACCTGCTTTGTTTTGAAGACCTTTTCGGACGCCAAAACAAATAGGAAAACGGGTATATGATTAAAATTCAAAGTTAGGCGGTGCAACCGAAATCTAAAGTTGGGGGGGGGACATCCGCATGCAACATAGAAGACATTTGTCGAAAATATATATTTTATTATTTTTTTTTTTCCAAGGAAACGTGTGGCACGACCCACGATAAGCCGGGCAAAAGAGCAAAGTTTTAAGCAAGCGTACAGCTCGACCACCTATATAAGAAAAATGAATATTTTAAGAGACGGAGTTAAGGTTTAATTTTGTCAGCGTGATATGTTCCAATAAAATTCCCATTTAAGTCTTCCAATTCATACAGAGCGTTTCCTAGCTTCTTTTTTATGCGGCACTTGATGAATTTCCGGTTGAATTTAGAAATTATGCCTTTTGAAAAATTACTGTGGCTAACATTTTCTCTAAAAACTTCTTGGCCGATACGATAGTTAACTGGTTTTGACCGGGTATTATACGTTTTTGTCGCTTTTGCGTGAGCGATTTCCAAATTTTTACGAATTTTATCGCGCATTCTATTTAAGCGGTCAAAATTAAACTCAATATCAACATTGTCGTATTTTATACACCCAAGTTTTTTTAAGATCGCATAAGAAGAAGCGTGTTGGCACATATTCTGTCCAAAGACAGCGAAGTATGGGGAACATTTTATTGCCGAGTGGTAATCACTACGCAAAATTGAAAGAATTTGAGGTATGTATCTATCCCAAGTGCAGTGATCGCTATGGCCTTCAAGGAAAATACGTAGTTTGGAAATGATTTCGCGATTAGCTCGCTCGGACGCATTTGCTTGCGGAGAATAAAACCCAGTTTTAATATGATTAACCCCATACACAGAAAAAAATTGTTGCATCTCCTTCGACACGAATTGCTTACCATTATCGCTGTGAACAAATTGAGGCACCCCAAAGGCGGGAAAAACTTCGTTCTGTAAAAAGCTTATCACATTGGCCGTTGTTGCCGTCCTCATTGGCTTAAGAAAAATATACTTGGTCAAATGGTCCAAGGCAATGAAAAGTGAAGTGTTTTTGGTCGCTTTATTCATGGGATAAGGTCCCAAAAAGTCGCAATACAACCGTTGGAAGGGTCGTTCTGTTATAAACGCTTGGCCCATGGGCGGTCTTAGAATTTGATTTGTTGGTTTCATACATTTGCAAGTGTCACAGTTATCTATAAAAGCTTTAATATCTTTTGCCATGGATGGCCAAAAGTATTTCTGACGGACCCTTGCAAGTGTTTTAACATATCCGCCATGACAACCAGTTGTTGAATCATGAGCGCTCTCAATGGCTTCAGTAGCCAGATTTTTGGGTAACCATAACCTCCACAAATCATCTTCCTCATTTTCTACGCCCTGCCTGAACTTTACCCTTTTTAGTACAAGATTCTCATTTGGACTAATGTATAAATCAGGTAGAGAAGATTTATTTTCTGTGATGGTCTTTCGAAGCTCTTGGTATTCAATGCTGTTAAATTCTGACGAAGAAAGGTCAATATCAGGCATATGCAGTTTTGCAAAAATTTCATCTACATCGAAACGGGATAAAGCGTCTGGAACTACGTTTAAGGATCCTTTTCGATGCTCGATTTTAAAATCAAAACACTGCAGTGCTAAGCTCCAGCGAGCTAGACGATTGTTTAAATCCTTTTGAGTCATGAGCCACTTAAGGCTTGAATGGTCAGTTATGACTCGAAACGGCAAGCCTTCAATGTACGGTCGAAATTTCTTTATGCACACCACCGCTGCCATGCATTCCAGCTCCGTAACTGTATAGTTACGCTGAGCTTTGTTAAGCTTTTGGGAAACATAAGCAATGGGGTGCTCCTTGCCCTCATCATCGCATTGGAAAAGTAAACCACCAACACCAACTCGTGAGGCATCACACTGTATAAAAAATTCCCTAGAGAAATCTGGCTGAGCCAGAACAGGCGCTGAAGAAAGTGCTATTTTAATTTTTTTAAAGGATTCAATGGCTTCATCGGTTAGCCGAAATTGACCAGTCTTTTTACGCAGGCAGTCAGTCAGGGGACCAGCTAAGTTGGCAAAATTATTTATAAATGAGCGGTACCAATTGGCCATACCCACAAAACGTCTTACTTGCCGAGGAGATTTAGGCAAAGGAAACTCTTCAATAGCCTTGACCTTTTCAGGGTCAACCTTTAGACAGCCATGACCTATGCGATAGCCTAAATATTTTATTTCTCTTTGGCAAAATTTGCTTTTTGCAACGTTTATGGTCAAGTTAGCGTCTTTTAGGCACTTAGCCACTTCGCTCAACAACTGCAAGTGAGTGTCAAAATCTGCGGAACAAACCAATAAGTCATCCAAGTAGATGAATACGTTTTCACGGAACTTTGAAGGGATTACCTTATCCATCAAGCGGCTCATAGTCTGAGGACCGTTACAAAGTCCAAAAGGCATTACCTTGTAGTGATACAAGGGTCTCCCTGGAATTACAAAGGCGGTTTTCTCCTTGGAAGCTTCAGATAATTTTATTTGCAGAAACGCATCCTTAAGATCGATTCCACTTATGAAATACGTATCCTTCAATCTACTTAATAACCCGTTTGTATGGGGTAATGGGTAAGAATCCTTTTTGGTCAAGTCGTTCAGCTTTCGCGAATCAATGCACAGCCTCACTTTTCCTGGCTTACGAACTAAGACTACAGGACTGCACCAAGGCGAGTTCGACTCCTCTATTACGCCCATTTTCAATAACCTATCTACTTCTTGAAACGCTTCTTCCTGTCTTGGAGGTGAAAGAGGAAAATGTCTGGATTTCACAGGTACGGCCTCCCCTGTGTCTATATGGTGCTCTAATAAATTCGTGCAACCGAGTCCAGTCTTTTCGAAAGAGGGAAATTGAAAAATGGTTTTTTCAAGCGAAAACTTTTGTTCAGCAGTCAAAATATGAAAAAAACAATCATTGGTTTCAGGGGATTCTTCATTGATACTAAGTGAATTAACTTGTGGAAAAATGTCTGGTGCAATAGCAAATGCTCGCCAAAAATCTACTCCGAAGTAAGCTTCCTGAGTTAGCGACGGTGCAATATAAAAAGGTATTAATCTCGTTATGTTCTTAAAAGTGATAGGAAGTTCGCAAAATCCAATGATTTTCTGCTTATTTCCGTCTGCAGTAGAAAGTGACGATTTAAAAGGTTTTATTGCTATGTCGTGTTTTCCCAAAAAGGTATGGCAATCTTTTCCCAAAACCGAAACACTAGCTCCTGAATCAAGAAGTCCCACTAAAAGTCCATCAAAAACTTTGACTTTAATGAAAGGACGATCGTCATTATCAGTGGATAACACAGTGGATTCTACTATCTTCCTATACCTTCTGCGTTTTTTATACCGTAGTCTGCACTTTTTAAGTTTTTTTAATTTACTTATAGAACAAATTTCTGTTTTAAAAATTCGGCTTCTAACTGTCTGATAGTTATTTAAGCGATTATGGAAGTCAGAGCAAGTAATATCTGTTTGACCAGAAAAGTCACGGGCAATTGGTTTTAAAATTCTAACTATTTTATCCAGATTGGGCTTGGGTAAATTAAATGCACCATCTGGAACTGTTCCGGATGATATTATTTGTAACTCGGGGTTGGGTGGAAAGAACGTGAGTCCCCGGTAGCCTTCACGCTCTGCTTTAGGTTTCCCTGATGATTATTAGGACAATTTGGAGTGAGTACTCCTTTTTGTCCGCACTTAAAGCAAAAAATATTTACAATTGCCTCATGGCAATAAATGTATGAATGTCCGAGTTTTAGACAGTTCCAACATTTTATTTTGGAATAATCCGGTCTAGTAAAACTACGAGTAAATTGCAGCGCTTCTATCTGCGGATCAGTTTCAGAGTCAACAACAGAATCATTTGAAACGAGATCGATTTCATGTACCTGTCTTTGAGGATTTACAAATGGGGTAGTAGGTTTAATCTCACGAAGAACTTCTTCACCCTTTCGAGCTTCATCACGAAAATTGTCTAAATTATGAGCCTTACAGTTGAACAGCAAATACTTTAGATTGAAGTTGACATTTTTCTTCATAATATCAATTAAAACGCTATCGGCCATAGGCTGTTTTAGTCGAGAATTCATCCCAACTACGTCACCGTAAAAATCGTCAAAAGACTCTTTATGTTGTTGCTTCCTCAGAGAAATTTTAAGAATGACTTCATGATCATCCTCTAGCCTTCCAAATTCTTTTTTTAAATAATAGCAAAGAAGCGGATAAGTAGCCTCAGGATTCTGCCTAATGAATTGCCAAAACCACTCATTAGCTTTTCCAAGTAAAAGCACGTGAAAGCTGGTCATTAAATGATCAAATGAACATCTGGTGCGTCGACAAAGAGTTTCAACTTTAAAAAGAAAATCTTGAACATGGGTAGATCCGTCGTATGTAATTTTCCAATCTTGTAGCTTTGGAAAAGTTTCAAACCTAGAATTAGAAATGGGCTGTGAATCAGACAAAGGCATTTGTTGAGAAGCCTGTTGGCTGGGCAACTGCAATGGCGGTAAAGGCTGTTGACTAGGCAACTGTAATGGTTGTAAAGGCTGTGGGTTTTGTCTCGGTAACCTATTATTAAGGCTGTCCATATGACATCTGATGCCTCTTAGTTCTTCCTGAGTGTTGGTAATTGACTCTCGCAAAAGTGCAGCTAGCGCATTAATTGACGTTAAGTGTGAGTTTGGGTCCTCAACAACCTCGAGTGATTGCTTGTCCTCAACGTTTTCCATGGTTGGAATCAAATTTTGCGCTGGTGGCTGTGGAGTTAAAATCAAAGAAAGGTCTAATAAGTTATTTTCAGATTCGATTGAACCAGTTTCAGATGGTCTTCCGGACAAATTTGATAAAAAGGACTTTACAAGAGCGGGGTCTGAAAAGTCTTCAGGCTGCCTGTCACGCGATCTATCCAGAATTACTTTTGTGGTGGTCGGAGGTGAGTGCTCAACGGGATTTCGAGTAATGGCTCTCTTGGAGGAGCTTGAGTCACTTGTACTTGCACTGCGGGCGATTGGCTTACCTCGACCTCTATTAGGAGTTACCGTTCCTCTAGAGCTACTGCCACGATTCCGGGTTGTTGGCATAATACATTCAAAAGCAAAAAAAAAATAATTTTAATTGGTTTACTATTAAACCGTACGAATATTAAAAGATGAGCAAAATGATAATATATATTTAAAATATATCCGAATATACCTCGGTTACATGCAGATGCCTCTCCTTCAAATACGGACGCATACGCAAAAAATAACCCTTTCAAAAAAAAGAAGAGAAAAAAAAGCTGCGTGCAAAGTTCGTTGTTTTCTCTGCCGTGCGGGTTGGCTTTCCGGTTTTTTTTTTTTTGAAAGTGAATAAAGTTTAAATGAATATGGAAAAAAAATTTACAGGGAATGCTGAGTTGTGTTTATGAAATAAGATATATGTAGAGCTACCTAGGAAAACAGTGTACTGGTACATTATACTAACGGTCTTAGTACCGACTACTGCTAAGTTACAAAAAAAAATTTTTTATAAAACGATATAATTTAAACAATGTCATTCTAAAGTTTTTTTTTTTTTTTTTTTTTTTTTTTCTTTTTCGTCTCTGCAAGCAAAGAAAAAATCTTTTGTGTGTTGTCAATTTAAAAACCAACCAACATTAATCGCAACCTGAAACTCCTTTACTAGGGATCTTCAGGGACTGATAACTTCAGTATGGCCTGTCAAACTCTTGTGGCCGTGCTATGTGCAACACAAAAAAAAACCGATTTAAAGATCGATTCTCGTGGACTACCATCCCTGGTCACAAAAGTCTTACGTCCATAAAGCAGGAAAGAAAAAAAATTAATTTTCAGATAACTGCCATTTACATAAACAGCCACACGTATGTTCTAGACGGAAGTCGGATACTACACTGCTGCTCAATTTAAATTATTTATTAATTAACAGTCCTGGCGACTAGTGAAGGATCTCAACTTCGGACCTTGAACAAACTGCTTGCAGAGAGAAAAAAAAACAATAAATTTAAAATCGGAGGAAGAAATCGTCACAGTTCAACTTTACGTTAAATTTACGCTGGGCTTAATTTATGTTTCGCACACAACGATAAGCAAAAAAAAATTAAACTGTTAAATTAAAACTGGCGATAAATTTTCTTTGTATTTACGTTGGGCGCCATCTATGTTACGCGCACAACGATAAAAAAATTTAGCGCAAAAAAATAAATCTTTCGATAGCTTTGCGTTGGGCGCCATCTATGTTACGCGCACAACGATAAGCAGAACAAAAAATTAAACTGCTCTGGCGTTGGAGTTTCTTTGTATTTCCGTTGGGCGCCATCTATGTTACGCGCTGTTTAAAATTCTTTAGAAAGAAAAAAAAAATTCACAAAAAAAATATATTTATTTGAAAAAAGCGAAAACTGGGAAAAATTAGCATGCTTCGAAAGGTTGCACCGGCTAGCCTACCTGTGGTCGTGTTCTTCCCGTAATTTCAAACGCGTAAGCACAGAAAAATTGCATGCTTTTGATAGGCAATAAAATAAAAAAAAAACTACAAAAGAAAAATTCCGTACTTAATGGTGTACTTCGTCATGAAGTCTGCCATTAATTCCTCCGACTCTCGTGGCTGGGTGGTTTGCCACTTGAGCTCACCTTTCCCTCCCGTCCTGTGGTAAATCTAGAGCCCTGCATTTTGTTTACCCCCGATATCAACTTAGAGCCCTACACTTACCTCACTCACACATCCTCAGCATTCCCTTAAATGAAAAATTAGTGGTTCATTTTATTCATTTTATTAATTTTAATTTCATTCAGTCAAAAAAAAATTTGCAAACAAAAACCCCAAAAATACGTTTAGTTTTAGTTGTTTTTTTTTTTATATAAAACAAAATATGATATTTTAAAATATAAACTATAAAATAATATATATAATATATAATAAAGATATTTGAATGTAGATAAAAATATACTTAATGTTTATCCGTGGCCACGGTTGCTGTCCGGCTTTCATCGCTAGTTGATTGTTGTTGTTGCAGCTCTTGTGTATTCGTATACTTGCTCAAAAAAAAATAAAGACTGCAAAATATTGTTTTATTTTAAGTTTAGCTTTTATATTCTTATCAGAAATAGCTTAAATGCTAAATGAGCAGAAATAACTAGTGGTTTTAGTTTTTATTAGCGTTTTGGCCATATTTTAGATTTTATTTAAATGCGTTTTTCTTGTTTTTTTTTTTCTTTTACTTTATACTTCAGTCTATAAAATTACTGAGTCTACATTTTTTTCTTTTTTTTTCCAATTAAATTTCATTGACAACTTTTAAAAACTTTTTCAGCGTTACTTCAATCAACACCTTTTTTGCTTAAACAGCGTAATAGTTACATTAAATATGGCTGTAAATAAACACTTATGTTATTTAGATTTCAGTTTTTTTTCATTGTTTTGTTTGGTTTTGAAAAGTCGCACAAACACTTATTAAAGTTGATCATATTATTCAACTTTCATTTCATTGCACAAAAGGTTTTGCAAAATAGTAATAGAAATTTTTCTTAGAAACAGATTTACAATAGTTCAAAAATAATGATTTTTTTTTTGTGTGAATATTTCATTCGTATTTTTATTCATATCAGTATTTGTACAGTATTCACTTTATTCAAATTTACACATTTTTTTCTTATATTAACTTTGCTAACACTTTGTTAACCGTCTATTTTTTTCTTTTTTGTTCATGTTCTTTTTTTAGCATTTTATGTTAGTTATTCATAAAAATTTATTGAGTAATTTTAAGAGAGATTCTTGTTTATTTTGTTACATTTTGTTTGTTGGTTTTTGTTGTTCTAGTTCGTGTTCTTGTTGTGCTTCAACAATAATTGATAGAATAGAATACACGAATCTACAAATCTTAATATGTATTTGCATGTGTGTAACTACATAACTTCAAATGCAATTTTATTCAATATTCTTAAACAATTTGATTTGATTTTTAACGCGTTTCGTATAAAAAAATATTCGATCGATTTAGCTTAGCTTTTTGTATGAATGTTATTTAACTTTGGCTTTATTTAGTTCAGTTAAATTCGAATATTAACATTTTTGTAGAAAAATAACGCGTCTATAAGAGTGTGTTTTTTTTTTTATTTATTGTATTTGTTGAAACACAAAACAAATGCAATTTGTTATTTTTAACAAAATTAAAAACATTTTAAATTACTTTCAATTCTTGCTGCTGAGTGCATCACAACATAGTAGCACAAACACACACACATTCGTTTTTCTTTAACTTATCCAGCGCACAATATCCGCGACAATAATTTTTTGTTAACCTTTAAGGCTTGACTATCGACCAGCAACTAACTTTGCACGCCGCCCTTAAACTCTTTAGCGCACAAATTCTTTTTGTCGCCATGTATTAACACTCTCGCAAAGTGTTTTGCGCATGACCTAATATGGTCATGATAACGTTGGTTGCAGGTAATTTTTTTTCATGTTCATGTTTTATTATTATATGCTGAAAGCAAAAGACAAGTGTGTTGGTCAAAACTAGTTGTCGTGATTAATGCTCTCGCAAAATCTTTGCCGCATGACCAAATATGGTCATGATGACACTTGCTCCAATTAATGTGCATATAGATATTATATATTTTTTTTTTTTATTATTTTTATACGCGACAACAGAGTGTGGGATAGCAGGGGGGGCATGTACACATTAATGAATGCGCAACTTGTGAAGGCATTACAGGGTGCGAAGCTTTAAAAACGATTAACCCCTTTAGCCAACCGTAACAGTTTAAGAAAAATCATTGTAACCCCTAATTTTTCTCTTAAGAATGAGGGTGTAGTGTGCTCTCGTTATACACACTGCCGACCCTAAGTTTCGTTGTTATAAACAGCAACATATTGAGTGACTAATAAGTTAGCACTGCATTATCGGCGTGTGCTGCACTCAGTGCATGCGAATATTTTTATTACTCACTCAATATTGTTGACCGTGCCAAATTATCATTCGTCAAACCAAAAATATGTAATTTGAATCCTTTCGATGATTCAAATTCAATATGCAAGAACGAAACGCAACATAGGTTATAATCATATTAATTAACTAGCGAAGTATGACCATAGATTAAGACTACTAAGTAAGTTTTGTAAAAATGTTATAAAAGAGCCGAGATGGCCAACAATAAATCAGACTTTAATTAACTACACAATCTGGCAGATCTCTGCCTTGTTCAGTTTATTTTAAACGTCTCTGTTTGCCTTGGACATAGTTCAAGTCGGCAAACACTGTAGCCTATAGCGAAGGCAAACTCTGCCGCTATAAAAAAAATAAATAAAACAATCCTTAAATAAATTATAACACTACACATGCACGTAAAAGTTCATTAAAAAAATTCCATCGAATGCTAAGGTTCTCGCTGCTATTGCAGTTTGCGTGTGCTTTACTTGTTGTTTTGTTTGCTTTTAATTGTAAACAAGCTATTAGCAGAACAACAAAATGAAAACAAAGAAGCAATCAAAGTGCTGTCAAACACATCAAGCAACGTAGCTATTTTTTTGTGTAGGAGAACAAATGGGAGAAAACCCCCCTATTATATATAAATTTTTTTCAATAGTACTGAAAAATATATCTGCTTAAATTTATTTATAAATATATTTATAATTTAATTTATTTCATGTCAATAAACCAAGTTCAATAAGAAAATGTCGGTATTTTTCATCGCTATAAATAAATTATCCCCTTTGAATATATTATGAATACGTTTTTATTTAGCCACTTTGACGAGCTCGAACGACGTCACAACAAAGATGGCGGACATGCGCAATACTTTATCTGTAGTTCTTTGTATCATGTGCTATCTGTATATCTTTTACTTCATTTCCATGACGAATTGAGCTTGAGTTGGGTTTTCGTCAGGTTGACAAAATAGCGTTTCTAGCTCGATAGTGTTTCCATGCGCAACATTGCCTGCATTCAGCGGAAGGAACTGTTCCACAACTTTCGGGCTGAATGGTATGTGCTCACAGAATATGTTCCTTGAGCTGTCACAATTAATATAGCGAAAATATTTAATGCTACTTCGCTACCTGAGCGCTTTTTCGGATAGAATGCAGCCATTGGCCCCATTTAGCAGAAAATTTGCTACGTAGCTATTCCACAACTTTCGGGCTGAATGATATGTATCATAATGCGCCCATAGTGCGTGCGAACTGTATGTATCATAATGCGTTAATTGTTGCTGAAGTGAAGTGAAAATAGATAATTCTTAATTATTAGAGGATTATTCTATCATTCTTCAATAAAGCTGTTAATTTATGATTTCTTGTGTGAAACGAATGCACAATAGTATAAACCAATTTTCGATGTTAAAAAAACAACGAATGGCGAACAGCTGTTTGCCGTTTGTCGTTTTGCAAAAAAACCCATTCAGTAGAAAGTATCACTTTATGCTACTTTGCTACACAGAAAATAATATTGTTCGTAAATTTTACGAATACTGTTCGTACAGTTGAATACGTTCATTTTTAGGAATTCAACCCTGCACATTTAACGTACCGAACGTTAGCTGCACAAAACTGCATTCGCTAATAACATTCGTCAAGTTTTGTTCACACGGACAACGAAGCAATACGTACATCGAACGTATTTCTGATTTTAGACATTGAAATAGACATTTTTTACATAGTAACGTATGTAAACGTACATATAACGAATAACTGTAACGTATCCTTACGTACTCACAACGCATTACATTGACACACACGTACGAATTAATAACGTTGTACGAATGAGAATTTACACGTACAGTTTGTTACAAATTAACGTAAGGATACGTACAGATATCGTTGAATGTATACGTACTTGTACGTTTAAGATACGTATTACGTCCAAGCGTTGCGTTTATGAAAAATTGCAAACAATTTTGTACGTACAAGTACGTATTGACAACGAATAACAATTAAGTGCTGCGTTACATTGAACGCACTTGTACGTACATACAAATACCGAGCGCGTGAAATCTGTTGCTGAGTTCAAATTACTTTGTGTTTGTACAGCGTCGGTAAAGCACATGCGTCGGTAAAGTGTGATTTGCAGCCACCAAGTAATTTCTTAATAAAATTATATTATTTAAAATTTATAATATTTAAACAAGTTTATTTAAAAATTATATCTTCAAAATGTTTTGTTTTCTGTGCCAAGAACGTTTTAGTGAAGTTAATTTATTAGTTGTTCATTTAAAGAAAAAACATCAACTGCACACTAATAGTTCATTTCGATGCCATATTAAAGAATGCGCTCTTCTATTTAAAAATTTGTCAAGCTATAAAAAACATTTGGTTCGAAAACATGGCGTAAATGACAAAAAAAATCTTTTTAACTTGGTAGTAACATATGACTAATAATATTTACTTTGTTTAATTTAAGATGCTGCAGCTGTGAAATTGTTGTGGTCAATGCATGCATATTTAATACCTACCCAAAAAATAGCCCAAAAGGACAACAACGGGAAAAAAGTCTTAATTAAATACACAGTCAAGAGCTCACAGGAATCATTTCTATTTGTTGGGAGCAGTGTGCAAGAACTCGATGACCACATTGCATTTTTGAATACAAAACCTGGAGGAAGCATTCAACCTTTTTTACTTGCTGTTGGTGATAAAAACTTTAAGTGTTTTCAAAGCTTTTATGTTTATCTTGAAGGAGTAAAATTTACCTTTCACAACTTTTTAAGAGCATTAGATATATGCTTTAAAGCATTTCATCTTTTTAACTTGGAATATCCTCCACCTTGCATCCAGTTTTGGCATTTTGTGGCCAAGCATTTTTATAAATTTGAAAACATTACTATGTCAACTAGACTATCAATAATGCTTGACGCATTAAAGAATTAATTTTTTGATTTACTTTATCAGCTCTATCTTGAATAATTTTTTACACGGAATCGAAAATAGGAGTTTTAATTTTAAGGTAAAGTTCAAGCATATTCTGAACCAATTTGTTGATGAACCAATTTGCATTAAAAATGTTCTTGAACTTTATCTTAAAAATTAAAACTCCCTTATCCGATTCCGCGTGAAAAATTATTCATGATATGACTGTATAGTTTTTATCAGATTGTGTAGAATTTCGTTTACTGCGATTTAAAACCAATCAACTGGAAATCAGTCGGAATTTTTTTTTCAAGGCACCTTAATGTACAATTATACGTTTTTTCACTTAATACTAGTCATTAACATTACGGGTATTCACGATTCAGTGCACTTGCCAGTGCAGTTGAGTACTTGTTCATTTTACAAAAACAATATACACGTACGTCAAAAATCTGCACAAGTGCACATTGAAAAAATTTACAGCTGTGAAAAAGTGATAGTAGTGTGTTCACGAAGACTTAGCTGCAAAAGTCCTCAACTGTGCTGGCAAGTGCACTGAATCGTGAATACCTCTATTATTTTTTAATATAAATCTGGGGTTTTGTCTGCCCTGTGATCTGCTGTGAATTTATTATTATATAATTTAATATTTTAAGAAAAAATCTAAAAAATTAAATGCCAAATACAACTTAAATATAAATATGTATTTTTATTAGTATGTTTACTCACATTTGTTTTATTTTAATTTACAGGATTTCAAATTTGATGTACAGCGGATCTCTGGATACGGAATGCAAATCAGGTGGGACTCCATGTTAGTTCCAGACTCATTTGCATCGTGCCCACAGACTGATACGTACGTAAAATTAACATATGGTATACGCTTGAATTTCGTATATACGTGTTCTGAACGTGCAGCGTACGTAAATAAAACGTATGCTGTAAAAGTTCCATAAATACGTATTTTAAACGTATGCTGTACGTTAAAATGTTCGTGAATACGTATTGTTAATGTAGGCTGTACGTAAAAGGTTCGTAAATACCTATTTTCAACGTATGGTGTACGTAAAAGTTTATTTAAAACGTATTATGAACGTATGCTGTACGTTATAATTGCATACATGCGTATTTTGAGCGTATGTTGTACGTAACATTTTCGTAAATTCGTATTTTTAACGTATGCTGTACGTAAAATGTTCGTTAGTACGTATTTTGAACGCGTGGTGTACGTAAAATTCCGTTAATACGCATTATGAACGTATGCTGTACGTAAACATTTCATAAATGCGTATTTTGAGTGTACGTTGTACGTAACATTTTCGTAAATACGTATTTTTAACGTATACCGCACGTAAAATGTTCGTAAATACGTATTTTGAACACGTTATATACGTAAAGTTTCGTTTATACGTATTCTGAACGTAAGATAAACGTAAACATTTCGTAAATACGTATTTTTAAACTATGATGTAGTACGTAAAATATTCGTAAATACGTTAGCAAAACGAACATAGTACGCAAAACTAACGAATGGTGTACATCATAAAAAGGAGCAGCGCACTTAATAAATTTGTAAATGCGTATGCTAAACGAACAGCGTACGTAAAAAAGTCCCTAAATACGATTTTGTAAATACGTATTCTGAACGAATTGTGTACGTACGAGCAATGTATGGAATATGTTACCGAAAAAATATTCTAAACGAACAAGATCATACAGACAACGAATAGCGTTCGTAGCTGTGTTTGTACAATTTCTAGCTATACGTACATCGGGCATAAAATAAACGTTTGTGTATACGTTAAACCAACGTTTTCTTACATGGGACCAATTTCAACGAACGAGTTTGTTGCCTAAACGAACTTATTCGCTGTCATTACGTCCTTTTTTGGTTCAGTGTACCTGAGCACTTTTTCGGCAAGAATGCGGCCACTGAATCGAATGGGACTTCGGCCATTCTATTCGCCATTTTTTCTTAGTATAAATGTGTGTGTTCAGAAGGTACAAAATTTACTAAACATGTTGAGTCTTTAATCAGTATTAGTTTCCATTACTTTGTGTGCCCACTGAATGGTTTGTTACATTTTATGTCAGCGCAGTGACAGAAATAAAATAAAATAACAAAAAATCAATAAAACCTCGTTCAACAGTTGAGCAACTGTTTCATATTCTGAACGCATCGAATGGAACTCAGTTATATCTAAGAAGTTTTGTGGATTTGACGAAATTCAACTCAACTCGCGTTTCCATCCGAGTTGAGTAAGTTAATCCCGAGTCAACCCCGACTTAACTCGCCATAGAAACGTAGTATCTGTTTCATGTCGCCACTGGGTAATTGTTCTATAGCAACGAATTTTTTTGGTGCTGGCACAGGGTGTTTCATTAATAAAGATAATGATCATTAGGCATTAAATAAACTATTTTAAGAAATAAGACGTATAAAAAAAAGTATCAGTAATCAATAATAAGCATATAAGCCACGTTTCAAAAACAAAATAATGATTTTATTATTTTTGGTTTCTTTAATATTTGCAAAACAAAAAGAGGTCCAAAACGCGAATATTTAATGTGTAATAGTTTTATGTAGGAGTTTTCTGCACATATGACACCTATATAGTCATAAAGCTGGTATTTTTAAAAAAATTTGATACCAAAATCAGCTCTAGCTAAATTGGAACAGGTTCCCTACCAGGTCGTCATCCGTTTAGATAAAAATCGTCACTGGTAGTTATCCATTTAAATAAAAATTTTCGCTGGTGCTCTCACGCATTCCAGGAGTTTTGTGCACATATGACACCTATGTAGCTTGAAAGTGTATATTTTTAGAAATTTTTTGACATCAAAGTCAACTCATTAGCTCCATTGGAGCAGATTCTATACCAGGTCATCAATTTGAGGTAAAGTCCGAGTTGGGTCACTTAAGAGTTTTCTGCACATATGACACCTATTTAGTCAGAAAGTTAAGCCTGGTTTTCACTAAGTCAATTTCAATGACAACAATCACTGATGTCAGTAGGCATCTTGACCATATGACGTCAAATGCGTTTACATTGAAACCTAAAAACTGACATAAAATCGAAAATCAAAGACTGACGTGAATTTATGTGTCAATTGATTGCCATACTGTTTTCACTTTCGATGTTATTTGTGAAATGCCATCTGTTTGTTCAGTTATGTTTTTTTCTTCAACAACAGCTGATGTTTTATATTTGAGATTGTTAGAAAATGTTTCTTTTTGGTGAAATTTATAAAATACTGTTAATTTTATTAGATTAGTAGCAAAAGTGCACTTAAACAAGGATTATCACAGTGGCCGGTGTTGGCTCAAAAGGCACCATCGCCACGTTCTATCGCAAGATACGTTTTCAAGATTCGCGCAAATGACAAATTCCTGGCAAAGCGACCACAACAACGTGAATCCCGAAAATGCGTCCTGCAACAAATTCCTTGGAAGCGACACCAGCCACTGCGATAATCCCTGTTTAAGTGCACTTTTCCTTTTAAACCAATTAAAATATTAATATTTGAAAAACTTTGTCAGCAGTGAAACAAAAAAAAATTAAAACAACATTTTTTGTAGGCAACAACTGACACAAAATGCCAACATGTTGGCATTTCGGTTTTACTTGTCATACAACGATATTTTAATTGACAAGCAAAATTCTATCTGTTCTCACTTTCTTGTGATTTGATATGACAATCAGTGGTCATATATGACAACAAATGTAAATGACAATACGTTTCCATTAGATTGACAACATTTGTGATTGAAAACTGACCTAGTGAAAACCAGGCTTTAGTATTTTTTTGAAAATGTTTGACCATCAAAATCTACTCTCTAGCTGTATTGGATATATGGATTTTTTAAAAATGGGTTACGACCTGGTAGTGAATCTGTTCAAATGCAGCTAGAGAGTTGGTTTTAGTGTAACAATATTCTAAAGATTCTAAGCAGAAAACTCCTATTAAAGAAACCAAAAATAATAAAATCATTCTTTTGTTTTTAAAACGTTGCTTATATGTTTATTATTGATTTCTGATACTTTTTTTTCAATATCCCTGCTGGACAGCTGTAACAACTTTACAAACACAACGAAACATAATTTGGTGTTCACCAATACACTTTTACGCTGTCATTTCATGGGAAACAAGGAAAGTTATATGTGTTTGTATGTCTAGCTCTTTTGCGGCCATAAAATAAACTCAACAAGAAAAATAAACACGCAACACAAAATGGTGAAGTCAAATGGAAGTTTTAAAAATAAATTAAAAATAGTGCATACGAAGTTTAATAATTTTTCTTTTTAGATTTACAAATTGAATAGCTACTGGGGAATACTTCGGACAAATTGTTTCAAAACAAGCAACTGCGAAAATGTGCTTTTGATGTTCTGTGCCGTTAATGCCGATTTATGCTTTTATTGAATTGAATTTATTGAATTGAATTTTATTGATTTTTGGTTAAATGGTATAATCATAATTCAAAATCTATCCGGAAGGTAAATATTTTTTTAAACAAATTATTGAAAAACTTGAAAAAAATTGTGTTTATAATTTGGCATATATCGGTTAGATGGTTTGCTTGACACAACGGCATAGAGAGAAGGGGAGGATAGCGCACAACTAAATTCCTTATTGGTGTGAGCAGTTTAGCTCCATATTTTTCTAAAGGTAAAAACATATGTGGCAGAAAGGGATGCCAGATCACACGGATGAGAATCAGAGATGCAAACTTTGTGACATTTTGATCACCGCTTGAGCAATTGTCACAAGTTTTGTATGAAAAATTTTATATGGACGTAACGAAAATCGTGTGACCGCTCGTGTTATATACGCCTTATGTAACAGTTACTGTTCTAGCTGGGATACGTCTTATTTCATAAAATAAAGTTTTATTTAATGGCTAATGATCATTATCTTTATTAATGAAACACCTTGTGCCAGCAACAAAAAAAAATTCGTCGCTAACTCAAATCGTCGATATCTTCACGGACGTTTGAAAGGAGCGCGTACAATTTTTTATATCACTGAATTGCATTGATTTTGAACAAAAAGCGAAACGCACTATAAAAAACAATAGGAAAAGTTTTCAGCAGTATAATCCTCGATAAAAAAAAAGTTAATATCACGAGTATCAATCCATAAAACAGAATATAATGTCTCAAGTGGATTTTGTAAGTATTGCTAATCTGTCCAAAATGTAAAATTAACGTTAATATTGCATTTATTTCGCCCAACACATTGCCATTCGCAGAAAAGAGCCTTTAATAAAATTAAGCATGATTTAGAGTCCTGGCGCGGTTTAATTATATCCATAGACTCTATTCTGAAATGGGAGAAGAATTACTACCCTGCCTTGGTTTTTGCTGTGGTAACTGTCTTCTTCCTGATTTTATGGATGATGGATATGTCGACTCTAACAATGTTGGCCATCATAGGACTCATGTGTATTGCCTTTGACTTTGCTTATCCAACCATTTCAAGATTTTTTTTTAATACCGACAATTGGAATGGTACACAGGAGACTCAGTTCGAAGAGGTGTGTGAACAATTGTGCACGATGAAGATGTCACTTGCTGGTTGGTATGAGTTAATGTTTGCACCCAAGGAGAGAAAGTCGACCATGGTAAATTGGAATAATTCAAGCTATGTTCTAACAAAGTAATGTATTGGTTTATTCCTAGTTTGTAATCTTCATGAGCATTTCACTTTTGGCATTGGCTTGGATTGGTGCTATTATAGACAATTTTCTCCTCCTGTACGGTCTCTGCTTGTCTCTTGCCATGTATCCAGGTATCAAGAAACAGGGTGTCTTTGATGGGTTGAAGAGTAAGTTTGGCTCTGTTTTAAGCTCCAAGATGCAGCAGTTGCGCGAAAAGACCAATAAAGCAGAATAAACATATTTTATATATCTTCCAATTATACTTATCAGCATTTGCATAAACTCTTAATTCGCAGACAAACAAAAGCAATATGAATAGTTGCGAAATCTTTGCACTTACCGATGGTGATCGAAAGGGTCGAGAAGTTGTAATTTGGATTGCTATCGTGGTTTAACGTTATTAATGAATGCATTCATTAATTTAAGAACTTGTTTTCATTTTACAAAATTGACCAAAGGACACAAAAAAAAAAAAGTAATTTATTTTATTTATAATGAAACTAGTTTTAGTTCACATGACAGAATTAAATGTTGTGTGTCAAACAGTATTCGCTGCGCCATACATAAAAATGCATCAAATAATTTCAAAATATATTAAATAGCTTATTTATTTTCAAAATTAGTAATTAATTTCAAAATTTTCTTAATTTTTAGACCTAAGACTTCCGTAAAAGGAACATTTTAACTCTCATTTGTATCATCCTCGCATCTGCAACAATTTTAATTCTTAAGATACTTATTGTTCATATCGTCGCCTAAAATACAACAAGGCGTAACAACACATTTTATGATTTTACAGGAGAAGCAAAAAACTTTAATTTTTCAAGTGGTTGCACTGGGGGCTTTTAGAATTTTGTTAATAAAAACGTAGTTTTTAGTTGGAGTGTAAAATTTTGCAGGAACATGTATTTTGATACGGTGCATCATAATCAATCAAAAAGTCTATTTTGAGTTTTTTGTTGTTACGCCTTCTTGCATATTAGGTGACGATATACTTTATTGAATTAATATAAATGTATTTTAAGTTAATCTGCATTTTTTCGTAAAAACAAAAGATGATATTTTTTAAAACTAAATTAAGAACTTAATCCGATCTTTTACAGATTCCATGAATATATTTCAGAATATTTGTTCATGGCGCCATACCCATTTCAATATGTATAAATATAAAAACGAAAAACTTTCTTTAATTGTGTATATAAAAACCGAAGTGGTGCTGTTAGGTAAGTGAACGTCGATTATGTGACAAAGAAATCTATATATATAAAATAGGATGTGTGTATGTATGTAACGTATGGACTCCAAAACGGCTGGGCCGATTTTGATGAAATTTTCAGGTAATGTTCATCTTGGTACGGTGGGTAACATAGGCTATATTTGGACCCGATAGGTGGCGCTGGGGTGGACTTATATCGAAAATATGAATTTATGGACCAATTTAACTGAAATTCAGAATGTATGTTTGTTTGATCATAAGAAAATAATTTGTGTATAAATGGACACGGTAGGTGGCGCTGGGGTGGACTTATTTCGAAAATTCGATGGCGTGAAAAATATATAAATACTTTTAATTTTATTTTATAACGAGGGGAGTAGCGAAGCACACCGGGTTCAGCTAGTAATTGATAAACTTTGTGACTGAACCCGTAGTGTCGTATGGTGCCGTGCTCGCTGTTTTCATATTGCAGGACCTTTACTCAGTAATGCGATTCGAAAACAAAATCACACCACGTAAATACATGAATTAAGATTACTAAATGGCAGTAACTCCTACCTCTGCTTTAAAATACTGTTTTTGTCTGCATTGAATACTAACTAATCAAAAATTTGTCGAAAAACCATGTAAATACATGGTGTGATTTTGTCTTCGAATCGCACTTGCATTTCTAATCGCATTACAGAGTAAGGCCCCTAGACTAATATATCTAATATTCTCTATCAGGCTTATTCATAGACACAAAACGTTGTTAAGAGCTGCGAAAATTGGCTTTTAAAGGCTGCGTAAGTCCATAATTTTGACATCCAAAATTAATTCTTTTTTAAATTAATTGCTTTTTTGTTCCGTTTTATTTAGGCTGACCCTCATTTTCCTGGCAGCTGTAATCACCTTGCTTGTATCAGTGTCAAATGTTTACTCTGGAGCAGCATTGTCTTCTTATGTCTTTGTATTAGCCAATTTCAACACGTTGTTCTTATATTTTAGGTAACCATCCACTACAGTGATTCAGCATATTCCCTTGATCACCTCAACCATGATACAAAAATTCATTAGGTAGACTTGACAACAACATATTTTCTCACGAGCTGCGATAAAGGAACGTCAAACAAAAGAAAACACAACGAGCGATCAATAACAGTTTTTTTTCAATACTTTTCTTAATGTACCACCGTCTCCGCTGACATCGTATCGTAGAGTTTCACTTTCTATCAACAAAGAAAAAGATTAATTATGGAATTTATTCTTTTGCTTACATTATTTACAACTTAAATTAAATTAATTTATTTATTTTCTTTGTGTGACACAAAACATTTTTGATATCTCCATAGCACGCTCTCGTTTTGATTTTCTTTTGTTTGACGTACGTTTATCGCAGCAAAAATTGTCGCTCCTACTTTATAATAATTATACTATGACCTCAACAATCGATTTTTCAGCTCGATTCAAATTGACTTTGCTGTGTACATTCTTCGTGTACACTAGCTCAGCTAGGGCGTGTATCACTTCATCACGCTGTTACTCGGCCGTTCGTAAATGTGGATTTCGTAAATGAGCATTTATCTCTCAGTGTGGTCATAGCAATCAAAGTAATTGTTGTAGGGCAAAAAATAATTATTTCGGACTTTTATTTGTCCTGCTAATTTAACTGTTATTTTTAAAAAATTTTTCAAATTTGTGTAAATTATGTTGTATAATTTCTGCCATATACTTGTTTTTCCCGTAAACCTCTAAAATTACTCAGTCAAAAATTTTGATGCGCATTACTCGTATGCGCATTAAGAACGCTATCATCCCCTTGCGTATAGTGCTATTTTTGGAGCTCTTTCCATAGTGATAACGTAGCACTAGCAAACAAATCTTAGAACGTAAAGTCAAAACAATAAAAAAAGCAATTTTTGAAAAAATAAAAAAATTATTAAAATTAGAGCGAACACATCACATATCGCGCATAACTACTGTGAGCTCTATCACACGTGTCATTCCCGCGAGCGCATTAAGTACCGCCCTTAAGCCCTGCTAACCCCTAAGTGCTGCATAGCTCTTGCGGCATCCGTGCTTTCATACGCGTAGTTAACAAAAGTAAGTTTTAATTAATACAAAATACACAGCATACAAACCCATTTTTCTTATGTTGTAGTGTTGAGTAACTCGTGCATGAGGTCCCAACAAGCCATGAAACTGACTGTTCCAGCAAAACGGAGTTAAAAACGGCAGTATCTGATTTGCTGGTATGATAGGTACGTCATGTTTTTGTACCTTTATACCGTTCTCTATATAATTGTAAAGTCCCTTTTTATATTTTTCAAGCACTGAATTGAAATGTATGTCAAATCCACTTGATGCGCTAGCGTCGTTTGTTCTTGACTTTTCAGATCCGTTCTCCATCAAACTCTAAAACATGCATTGAATGTTGTATTGAAATCAAAGTAGTTCAGTTGTGAAGTTGAGTTGCCTGATATTGGTTAAATTATTTTTGCCTCTAAATAAAAATAATTTGTTCTGTTCTTAGTGAAAATGTGATAACTGTTTAACATAAAAAATTAAAATGCAACCAAATAAAAGCATCAAAAGGGAAGCTTTAGAAATATTTAATTCTATGCAAATTAGAATACCTAAAAATGAAAATGTTTCACTGCCTCCAGAAAATGACTGCAATTTATATGAGTTTGCAATTGATTGCGGAAGCAAAGATATTGAATTAATGCATCATAAATCATTATGGAAATGTTTACTTAATTTTATGTTCTTATTAAAAATTACTAATTTTGTAATTTT
Organism: Dichetophora obliterata; assembly: GCA_963920525.1. Lineage (NCBI taxonomy): Eukaryota > Metazoa > Arthropoda > Insecta > Diptera > Sciomyzidae > Dichetophora > Dichetophora obliterata. The sequence goes on along the minus strand of OY986435.1, from coordinate 99,939,649 downwards.
TGTCGATTCTTTTGATTTTATATTCTTACTAAGCATCTCAAAAAAAAACTGAAAAATTATAAAATTTAAAAATACAATAAAAACTAAGAAATAAATCAACGAATTAGAAACATAATATAATAGTTTTTTACAATTTATTTAAAATCGAGGATTAGTTTTTGAATATTATTGAAACGGTAGGTTTTTATGCCACACACAATGTATGCTTTGGTAACAACGAAACGGTCCGCTTCAGTTTTAAAAGTGCAATTTTTCATAACATTTCAAAGGTACGTTTTTGTACCGTTATGCAAGTATTTTTTGGTACCATTTTTCATATATCTTAACGAATTTTCATTTCATAAAACGAACCGTTTTCATACCGATTGGTTAGCTGGGGTACATCAAATGTCCCATACATCAACATTAATTGTACCATACCCAATCAGCCAAACAAGCTTGGATTAAGATTGTAGTAAGCTTACAAGCGTAAGCATTGTGTTTGGAAAAAGCTTGTAAAAATGGTTGTGAAATGCTTTCAAGTAATTGTAGAATTTGTCGGCCTTTGTAGTCTAGTGTAGAGTGCGCCAGACTATCAACCCAGAGGTCCCTGGTTCGAATCCGGGTTCGGGCATGGTCTTTTTCACTTTCTTTGTTGGAATAATGGAAAACTAAAAATCCACAACTTAATTGTGGAAAATGTGGAATTAAAGGACAGGAACACAACTAAGGGCTGGAAATGCTTGCCGAGGTTAAGGCATAACACTGGCTTCGGTTAAAAGCAATTCAAATTGTCTTTCACGGTTGTTTCGCCTAATCAATAATTCACGTATGGTTCCAATCAATTCCCCTAAATAATCTATCCCTTTCCTTTCAGGTCAAAGACCAAACCCGAGCAACAATTTTGTCCTTATTCTTGTTGTCACCTCCCCTATGTGAGAGTTCTCACACTCGTGTCACGTCACAAGAAATCTGGTATTCTTGTTGTCATGTGACGTGAGTTTGTGAACACCAACATAGTTTGCTCACGTCACATGACAACAAGAATACCAGATTTCTAGTGACGTGACACGAGTGTGAGAACTCTCACATAGGTGAGGTGACAACAAGAATAAGGGCATTTGTGTCCGTACCAAACTACTCAGGCACAAAAGACCCGAGTATCGGACTCAATTTTATTTTTAAAAGCTACGAGTAGTAACGAAAAACTGCGAAGTTTATGAAAACAAATTAATCGTACATTAATAAGCCGAATGCAAACGAGCTTTAGCGAACAGGCTCTGAGAAAAAAGTTTATATATTGTGTCAATAAAATAGCTGATATGTATCAAGACTGGCCTGAGTCTTAACTATAATGTACCCGAAACATACCCAACAAGTACCTTGAAAGGTACCTAAAATAGTATCGTAGAAAGTCTGTATTATATCAACAAAGTGTTCAAAAACTATATTCGTACACAATAAACTGACAAGTGCCCGAATCGGTCTTCGTTCATACATTGTGCCTGCCAGAAATAGCACTTCTTTCGGTGCAGAGGTCGGAAATTTACCGACACGGGCATCGGACACATATCAGATACTTTATTGACAAAAAATATGCTATTGTTTCTCGGGAAACCTTTTTTTTATAAAGCGCATGCCTTGGTTCTTTGATCTTTAAAAAAAAAAAAAAAACAAAATAACCAAAAGGGAACCCTTAGAAAAATATTTCATACTGTAATATTATTATATTATATAATACTTTCTTTGCTATTGGAAAAAAGTGTTGTAAAAGTATTATTGAAAAAAATTATTAAATAATTGGAAGTAAGGCTGTGTGCGAATTGATCTAAATGCGACCTAAACTAATTTGGGTCTATAAAGGAAACATTGCCTTATCGACACTATTTAGTTTAGGTCGCATTTAGATCAATTCGCACACAGCCTTAGTCTTGTTGTAAGTTTTTTACAACTGTTTATAAAAAATTGGAAAAAAGTTTTATTTTAAAAATATTATTAAAACCTTTATTAAATAATGGGAAGCAAGTATTATTGTAAGCTTTTAACACCTGTTTTCAACCTTCGTATACTCGCGCCAAATAGTGAACACATATTCACGCAATCGGTCTGTGCGACTGAAAGTGGTCATGCCGTTTTATTATGCTTTTAGTATAACCTTTGTTCGACTTAAACAGCTTGGACAATTTCATCACGTTATGTAAATCAATAGAAAAAAAAAAATTTTAAGAATGCGGACGTGTTTGTGCTTGCAAAATCTCATCTCATCTTTCTCAACACTGTGAATTTAGATTAATGGTCCAGTTAGCCTCGCATGGCATAGCAGTACATGGCTTAACAAGCGTCACATCGAAATCTGTTTAATAGGATTTGTGTGTATCTGATTATGCACAACATAGCAACGCATGGCAATGCTCAGATAAAAACAGAAATGCATCTCTGACTACATAGATAAACATGGAAGATCTATTGGCCCAGTTAGCCTCGCATGGCACAGCAGCGCTTGCAACGCAGATAAGCAGCTAGCACACAGCCAAATAAATGGTGATTATGCAACTCCTAGTCATATAGTCAAAATAAAACAATAAAAACAAGAATAAAACGATTTTATTTTAATAAATTACACGCACTTGATCAAACAATTTTACAATTTCATATCTGTTTTGCCAAAACGTCAAATACATAGAAGAATACACAGATATTAAAATGAAATAGATCTTCCATGTTTATCTATGTAGTCAGAGATGCATTTCTGTTTTTATCTGAGCATTGCCATGCGTTGCCATGTTGTGCATAATCAGATGCACACAAATCCTATTAAACAGATTTCGATGTGACGCTTGTTAAGCCATGCACTGCTATGCCATGCGAGGCTAACTGGACCATATTTCATTTTAATATTTGTGTATTCTTCTATGTATTTGACGTTTTGGCAAAACAGATGTGAAGTTGTAAAATTGTTTGATCAAGTGCGGTTAATTTATTAAAATAAAATCGTTGTATTCTTTTTTTTATTGTTTTATTTTGACCATGTGACTATGCTTTGCATAATCACCATTTATTTAGCTGTGTGCTAGCTGCTTATCTGCGTTGCATGCGCTGCTGTGCCATGCGAGGCTAACTGGACCATAAGCCCAGTGCAAATGATCGAATTTCTTGTTGAAATTTTAACGGAACATTCAATATTGTTCTATTGTATTTGACTAGCCATTTGACAAAAAATTTTAACATGGGAGCAGGGTTTTTGCCATAATATGCAATTATTGCATCATTTAATTACTTTTGTAATGGTTCAATTAGCCATGGATTAACAAGTGTAACATAGAAATCTGCTTAATGGGATTTGTGTGTATCTAATTATGCACAACATGGCAGTGCATGACAATGCTCAGATAAAAACAGAAATGCATCTCTAGATAGATAAACATAGAAGTTCTATTTAATTTTGATTTCAGCGTATTCTTCTATGCATTTGACGATTTGGCAAAACAAGTGTGAAATTGTATAATTCTTTGACCAAGAATTCCTTTTATTGTTTTATTTTGACTAGTGACTAAGTTTTACATTATCGACATTTATTCTATGTGCTAGGCGCTTATCTACGATGCTTGCGCTGCTGTGCCATGAGAGGGAAATGTTTCAATTATAACGAATAATTAGAGGTCATTATTTTAAAAAATTTTCATTGCAAGAAAAAAAATAATATAGATAATTTTAAAACATTTTTTAGCTTTTCAAATTGGCCCTCCTGAAATAATAAAAGAACGTGGCAAATAATTTGACCTCGGAATGTGAAATTATCCAAACCATAATTTTTTTTTAAATTCTCTAATTAACGTTATTTTGATATATTTTTATTAAAATTAAATATTAATTAAACTGGACGAATTTTATGTATAATAGAATAAAAAAATATACCGCTATTAATAAAAGCAGAACCGTTTTACTGTTTAAGCGTTTTTTTACAAATTCATGAATTAAAATTTATGGGTGGATTACACCCAGGTTAGTAATGACGTTACTCCGAATAGCGTTAGTAATGGAGGGTTAATATGAAGTTTAATGTTTGATGAGATTTTGTGAAAACATAACAAACCAAAATTTTATAGAAAGGCAAACGTAAGTCGTCAGTCTGACAGACCAACGCGCGAGAATACGAAGGTTAAGAAATCTTATGTGCTCCCAGTTAACATAAGAGCACAAATTCATCTCTTCAGTAATACTAATCCACATGAAAGACCATCACATCTAAATCTATAGGACATTTATCTATAACTAGCTGAACCCGGTGTGCTTCGCTAACCCCTCGTTATAAAATAAAATTAAAAGTATTTATATAATTACAAAAATGTATTTATTTAATTTTAATTTAATTATTGCAATGCTTTAGGATATACAATATTTTTAGTTTGCCCATCAGGAGCATACACATATAAATCGGTGGGTTTTCCTACACGCGAGCATGCTACATGCGAGAAACATGGATGGACATGCGTTAAGCTCATCAGCTGAGGTTGCACCTGGAATAACCGGTAGTGTTTGGCGAAAATCACCGGCTAACAAAATAAGTGTTCCCCAAATAATTGCCTATTGCTTCTGAAATCCTGTAATGTGCGATCTAGGGCCTCTAAGGATTTTTTGTGTGCCATTGTGCATTTATCCCATACTATGATCTTACACGTTCGCAGCACTTTACCCATTGATGAATGGGTAAAGACGCACACATTCTTTATATTGCATGTGTGCGTCTCAGAGAATTGCAATTTCAGTAGTAATTTAAGTGCCGAATGCGCTGTTCTGCCACCATCCAAAAGCGATGCAGCAATGCCGGATGACGCAATGGCCAACGCAATATTGTTTTGGGATCGAACTTTAGCCAAAATCAACGAAATCAGAAACGTTTTTCCGGTCCCGCCCGGTGCATCTAATTTTGGGTTATATGGGCGAGGCCACGCTCCTTTGTCCGCTCACAACTTTATATAGTCAAGAATTTACTATTTCGTAAGAATATCTTATTGTGAAAATTTAATGACGATCGGTCCAGTAGTTAAGACTATATTACGATTTTTAATTTTCCTAAAAAGGGGAGTGGTCCCCACCCACTTTTCTCCTAGTACGTATTCCTAACTATGCCAATACCATATGTACCAAATATCATCGACGTAGGTCAAAAAATGCCCAAATTATGGTAAATAAAAAATTTTTGGGTTATATGGGCGGTGCCCCGCCCCTTTTTCCAATCAAAACTTCATATAGCCTATTATTCCTTCCAGAGACACAGTAACATGCTGTGAAAATTTCAGGAAGATCGGTCCAAGGGTTTGGTCTCCTATAAAGAACAAACAAACAAACAGATTTTCGATTTTTCCAATTTCCCGACTTTTCCGGAGGGTTTTCCAAAATTTTCTTTCGTAAAAACCTACTCCTGGCAATTACGAATAACTGAAAAAAAATTGAGCCAAATCGGTCCAACCGTTCTCGAGTTTTGCGCTTAGCAACACATTCAGCGATTTATTTTTATATTATAGATATACTTATAGATATATTTATCGATAAGCACAATGCCACTAAAAAGAAGTGAATATAAATAAAACTATGTGGACTTTTCAATATAAATTTTTATTAAAGCACATTGGTATAACTATTTATTTATTTATTTCTATTTATTTCTATTTTTTTAACTATCAACAATCGTTTAACAGTTTGAGTAATAACATATAAATTATAAAAACAATATGATATAAAACTAATAAAATGTAAACATAATTATATTAAAGAATATTACACTTTTATAAATTCATTTTAAACAATTCTTAATAAATTTTGTTTAAAAGTTTGTCTATTCAGAGTGAGATCTATTTGAGCACTTATGGAATTGAACGCTAAGCACATATTATTAATAGGATCATTACGGCCATAGTTTGTCCTATGATACGGAATGTAAAAAAATCTCTTTGCCTAAAATATCTCTCAGGCGCATATATTCTTAAAAGAGCGAGGAGTGGCGCGCAGTCTATATGTAACATAATTATATCGCGAACAAAAATAACAAGAAAAAATTTACGTCTGGAGGCTAAGGTACTAAGGCCTAGAAGAGCACACCTGGATACGTACGTTGGCATAAAATTCCAATTTAATTTAAACATTATGTAACGAGTGAAACGTTTTTGTATTCTTTCCAATCGCAAAGAATCTTCCCTTAATATGGATCACAGATCACACATCCATATTCCAAGCTAGACCTTACTAAAGTTAAAAATAACGTTCTAAGGGTATATGGATCCTTAAATTCCTTCGAATTACGCCTCAAAAAACCCATCATTGCATTAGCCTTAGTAATTATGCAATCGTAATGGTTGGAAAAAGAAATTTTTCTATCAAATAGAATTCCCAGATCAGATGTATACTCGACACGTGAAAGACCACTATTTGCGATTGAGTAATTAAAAAAATTTGGTTCTTTTTTCATATAAAAAGCCATAATGTTGCATTTGGCAACATTTAAATACAGTCTATTAACTGAACACCATTTAATCATATTGTTTAAATCAATTTGAAGAAGTCGATGGTCGGAAGGTGAAGAAACCGAATTAAACAGTTTAACATCATCAGCATACATCAAACAGTTAGTATGCTGTAAAAAGTTTGGGAGATCGTTGATGAACAAGACAAACAATAGAGGTCCAAGGTGGCTTCCTTGGGGCACACCAGAATGGTTGGTAATAAATTTTGAGTAGCAGTTACCAATACGGACAACTTGATATCTATCAGAAAGGTAATTCCTCAGCCAGAATAACAAAGAGGAATGAAACCCCATTAGGGAAAGTTTTTTAACCATAATGGAGTGCTGAACTCTATCAAAGGCTTTGGCGAAATCAGTAAAAATGACGTCAATTTGATTGCCTTTTTCCATTTCAGTTTTAATGAAGTGAGAGAACAGTGTTAGGTTTGTAGAAGTAGATTTACCACTAACAAAACCATGTTGGAATTTAGAGATAGAGTTTTTAATTCTAGCATAAATGTGTTTTTTGACAATTGACTCAAATAATTTAGGGATCAAGGGCACTTTTGATATCGGTCGATAGTTCGCTATATTTTGCCTAGAGCCAGACTTATGGATAGGGACTATAATGGATTCTTTCCAAATATTCAAAAGCTGCCCTCTCTTTAAAGATAAATTAAATAAAAGCGCTAATGGCTGGGCTAGCACAGCTGCGCAGTTTTTTAGAAATATTGGGGGAATATTATCAGGACCAGTTCCTTTATGAATGTCTAGAGTGAGCAAATCTTGTAAGACATCATCATCAGAAAGAACTAATGAACCCATATCAATAATAGGGTTGTCATTATAATAAAAAGGGCAGTTCACATCATCTCCGTCGTCTAATAAAAAATTCGATTGAAAATAATCAGCAAAAAGATTTGTGACGTCTGAAGTGCTACTTGCAGTTTTTTCGTTAAAAAACATATTTTTAGGGAAACCCTTTGTGTTCCTTTTTTTATTTAAGAAATTCCAAAAGTTCTTCGGATTATCTCTAATATCAGACTCCAGCTTATTAAGGTGATATTTGTAGAGCGATTCTTTAAGAGGTGCGTATTCACTACGCGCGTGTAAATAGTTTTGACGAAAAGATATATTTATTTTACTTTTTTTGAACAATTTGTTCATACGGTTTTTATACTTTGAAAGACTTTTATTGAACCACTCCGGCTTAGAACTTTTCCTTATCTTTTTAATAGGAACAAAGCAAGTAAATGCTTGATTTATAATTTCGATAAAAAAGTCATAATTATCTGACAAGATATCACCAAAACCCAGACGCCAATCCACACTCGATAAAAATGTAGATATCGCTGTGTAATCAGCTTTTTTAAATGCAAAAACAAAAATATCTTCTTCTATGGCAGATGTATCATTAATAAGAATTTATAATTGTATTAAAAGTGCTTTATGATGAAAACTATTATTTGAAAGAAGTAAATCCGATTCAACACAATTGGCATTTAGCTCATTATCAATAAAAATAAGATCTAAGATTTTGTTCAAGCTATTTGTGACAGAGTTTATTTGAATCAGACCCAAGGAATATATAGAGTCTAAAAAATCGATTTCCAAATTGTTGCACATCGAGTTCGGAATCATACTTAAAAGATCCTTAGAATAAGTCCAATTTGAGTTGAACTTAAGTTGAAATCACCGAATACAATCGGGTATTCATTATCTTTGAGCCTATCAATTACGTTCAAAATATTAATAAAGCGTATAGAATAAACTTCACTTGAAGAGCAAGGTGGAATATAAGATACAAATATATATATATTTTTAATATAGTTAGAACCATCACCATCCCAAGGGCAATCTACACGAACGCATATTTGTTCCAAGAGATCGGATGTGTTTAGCAATGATATCTGCTGACAACGATAAACTGCACGGATAGCAATTAAGACACCACCACCTTTTGTTAAGCCAGTTGATGTCAATGATCCATCACGGCGAAAAACCTCGAACGTTTCATCAAAGAATTCAGATGTATAGCTGCTCTGATGTAACCAAGTCTCCGTTAAAGCGATAACATCAAAAGAACAATTCATAATATTTAAAGAAAACTGAGTGGTCTTTGTACGGAAGCCACCCGAATTTTGGTAATAAAGTTGTAGAAATTTATTGACAGGACTCAAAATGCCGCCATTATTCGATAAAATACTAACATTATTAGATAGTTTTTTTACGTGCGCTGAGTTTGTTTTGGCGGGCGCACTTAGTTTTTGGAAACATAAAAAGGTTTCACACGCACCCCTGTTGGCCAAAAATCTGAATTGTAGATCAAACTTACAAGTGCTGCAGGTATGGCTATTTTAAAACTTATAAATTTTGAGTCCGAAACATCTTTTTTAGTTAAACTAAAACAGGAAACTTCCGTTGAAGCTATATTTGCTTTTGATGACACATATTCTTGAATCGCTTGATATGTTGTAGTTGATCTTAAATTTGATACATGAAACCACTTTCGGCGCTTTATAATATCAAAGTTTTCGCCAACATAGTCATTACATCCAATAATTGGTTTAATTATTTCTGAATGTTTATTGCTATGTTTATTTATATGTGAGATAGGTTTTGATGACAAAAATTCATGAGTTGTCCCACTGTCATTGGAGCGAACGGGAGCATTAGAAACGGAGAAGCACTGACCTTCGTTTTGTTCATTAACCTTAGTCAAAGAGAGTATATATAAAGAGTTACAGAAACAGAGAAATTGCTCTTTAAAATATTTTCAAGCATGTAATTTTTTCTTTAAATTTAACATCTTTGTATTTAGGTTCCTTCTTAATATAAAGACATGGGTTTCTTTGCACTAATTCTATTAGGTGCTATAATTTTCACAAGCATTAAAACTATACTCAAACTATAATTATCAACAAAATTCTTACCTCCATATTGCAAATTCAATAAACGTTCGAAAAAGAGTAAAAAATAAACAATTGTTGTCACTTTAAAATTACTTTGCTTTCACTTTTGCTTTTGATGTGTGCAACTTCACTTCTTAACGCTCTGTCAAAATTGGATTTTCCAATCGCTCAGCGTTGCCGCCGCGTTATTATGGTTTGCTACATATAAATCGTATGGGCATGAGAAATTTTTGACAGATAAAAAACGCTAACGCGCTGATTTAGGTTTGACTGTAAGGATTGGGTTCTGCCGGCGCGCTGCTATTGTTATGCTGCCGACGTTCTTGGGTCTATTTTGGGCAGAGCTGTTGCTAAATCTATGTGTGCACAAGCGAGCTGGGAACATGTTTGTTCTTTTTTCTTCCTACTAGAATTGCGATCATTTGGTATATTTAAGAAACTATGAATGAAATGAAGCAAGCATATATTCTTATGTTCTGTTTTGATTATCAAGTATGCCCAAAAATTGTCAGCTTTGTTTTGGCTGATTTTTGTATGCATCTTTTTTGCAAAATTTCTTAATAGAAGATTTTTGATGCAATTCCATTTTATTTTCTAGATTTTCAGATTTTCAGAATTTTATGTTTTCTAGATCTATCATTTGGTATATTGAAAGAAATATTTTTGAATGAAGCAAAACACCTTTCTTTCAATTTAACAATATAGATTTGTAGATATCTTTATTTTGTGTTTATATGTATATTCATGAATGCCAAAAAGTGGTTAACTTTGCTTTGGGTAATTTTTTATTACATTTGTTTGCTAAATTTTTAAAAAGATGATTTTAAAAATTAATTTAAAAAATATCAATGCAAAAGCAATTATATTTTATTTCAGAATTTTATAATGAAATGTTCTAAATTATTCATTTTTTGTAATATGCAAAGAACTAGTACCTACATAAGTATAGGATTTTTTTGATTTGTCAATTTAAAGTTGGCTTACAATAAAATGTACAGCCAAATTTACGCTATTTTATTCTCTACACTAGCTGATATACCCGGTGTAACCGAGAAGTTAAATATATTTTAAATTTTAACATATGTACACTTCTCGTTTTAAGGTTTCTAAAAACGCCGAACATGTCCGCGAGTTACCAAATTTCAGCGTTTAAGTTACAAAGCCCTGAATTGCTTAAGATTAAATTTATGGTACTTTTTTCTGTTTGCGACTACCCAAGAAATTACTCTGAAGGCAAAGTTTTTTTTAAAAATTATAAAAACGACTAATTAAAAAATTTAATTCGTCACAAAAATCAAAGGGGTAAATATTCCATTTTTCTTAAAAGAAATAGAAAAACAAATTTTTATGTCAAACTGAAATAGTTTTTGCATAAGAGTTATACGACATATGAAAGAACATAAAATTGCAATTTTCGGTTTTAATTGTTTTTACAATAAAAACATTTTGGACCTTTTTCTAAAAAAGATTAAAAATAAAAATCCTTAAGTAACGGAAATGTTGCAGTAATTTTTTGTAAGTACTTTAATTGAATTTTTAGACAAAAGAAGATTGAATGAAATATATTAAAACAGAACGAAGATATTTGCGTCGAAATTCAAAACTTTGAATTTGAATACTTTTTTGGCTTTTTAGGTTATCTACAAAAAATCATTGCACTAAGGCAGTTTTCAAGATATGAGAATGTTATTGGTGACAAACAAACGGAAATTTTTTTTCTATATTATCCTTAAAAAAATTAAAAAATTTAATATACTATAAAATATATTAAATAAAAAAAGCATATTATAGGGCACTCATTATAGATAAACGAAAACAGTCCAGGAGGTGTTTATAGCCCCTTTGATAATCATTCCTAGGTTATCCAAACGCATTTATAGTTTTTATGCTCATTATGCAGCAAATAGTCACATAGTCAAAATAAACTTATTAAAATAAGAATAAAACGGTTTTATTTTAATAAATTTGCCGCACTTGGTTAAACAATTTTACAATTTCTTACCCATTTTTCCAAAACGTCAAATTCATAAAAGAATTCACAGAAATTAAATGTATAATTAGTAAGGATTAGTAAAAAATAATTTAATTAATTGAAACATTTAATTTTGATTAAAAATAATAAATAAAAAACATGAATTTACTAAAACATTTAATGACATTTTTATTAAAAATAATCTACAGAAATAAAAGCAAAGATTTCTGTTTATAAATAAAATCTGTTACTGTGCGATCATTGTGTATGATAAGGAATCCATTTCCGCTCAAACGGTTCTCGCCCATTGAATTACGGATGTATGTTTTAAGAAATTTAGGAGATGAGAACTATATATTATTTCTCAAATATTTTAATTTTACACAAACTTTATAAATCATAAAACAAAAAAAAAAAAAAATGACTTCAACAATTGAGTTAAAACTTTTCATCGGGTCAGAATTCTGAAAAATCAACTTTGAAAAATCAAAATTGTAAGATCTATTTTGAAAATATCATGAATAACTTAACATATTCCTTAAAAATTTAACTAGTTTGAGGCTCACATCATTAATTCGAAAGTTAATTGGAAAAAAACTCTTGACTACAAAATAGTCCCAATGAAAGGGGCTGAAAATTTTATTATATAAACATTTTTTGTTGTGCCGAAAATTACGAAGAGACTGTGATGCAATGCCGCCATAAGCAGAGCTAAAGAAAACGCAGAACTTAAAATAGGATACATTTGCATATTTGGAGTAAGCCAACAAACTCCAGCGACAAAACCATGGGTGCTGAATTAAATTTAAATTAAATTTTCGGGAACCGGTCAAGGGAAATTTAAAATCATTTGGTGGCTGAATTATACTTTAAAATCTCTCGAATTAGAAAGGTTTTTTCAGTATATATATGTCATTCTTGTTGGCTTTACTGTTATCATCACTACCATCATCTAAAACTGCCGATGTTAAGGGTTGTGATGACAATTGTTAATGTATCACGTATGATCTGACAAATTAAGAAATAGTGCACCATTTAATATTGGAGTGCACAGAACAAATTAGGCTTCTAATTAGGCTTCACCAATCGTGAGAACTTTGCGAAAATTTAATAACCTATCAAATGTATATTCTATTGATTTTTCAGTCACTAATACGATAATTTTCAATCAATTAAACTCAATTTATTAAAGTGTAATATCTATTTCTTTGCATGTACATTTTTTAAGCATATAGTCAGTAAGGTTAACATGGTTAAGAGTTTGATCCCCCCAAAACCTCCCCTTGTCTACGGCCCTGCATGTTGTTCCTAATTATTATATTAAATAATAAGCTAAATACTTGGAAGTTTGGAAGTTTAAATTTAGTGTTGGAAGAATAAGGATTTCAGCGGAAATAGAATTAGTAAGTAAAAAACCTCCCAATGTTTGAATTCAATTACTTAAAATATTTCATTTCATTCAATTATGTACTTAATAAATGTTAAATATTTTTATAAATTAATTTATAATACCATCCTGCAAACACTTCAAATAAATTGTTACTTTTCTGCATTTCTTTTGCAGAAATCAAGTGCTGAATTTTTTTTTTAAGAAAATCACAATTATTTTAACATAATCTAGAATTCTGCATTTCGAACATCCGATAATTTAAAGTATCGTATGCTTGATCAGACATCAGCTGTATTAAAAAAAATAGCAAAAATTTCTATGTAATGTTGTGAAAATGTTTTCTTAAACAGGTTTAAAAAATTGTGTAATAATGTTCGCAACTTTGATCTTTTTTAAAAATAAAAAATTAATTCTAAATAAATAAATGAATTTTAATTAATATTTAATTTAATTTAATAAGTTTTCGGAATTTGTGTCATGTTTCCCTCCGACCTACCTTTGGTTGTGGGGTCGATGCGTCATGTGGCAAGGTAGCCCTTGTTGCGCATCACTGTCGTCCCTCTGGCAGCACTGGTACGCTGGCGTATCGCGCGGCTAAGGCTCGCCGGATGGGGTGGTGTTCTTGCCAGCCTGGTCCGACAGCAGGAAACTACACATGAATAAAAATCGTACCAGCTGAAAAGAAAATTACCGCCTGGTAAAAAAAACCCGGAAAAACCCATAACCAACGTAAAATCTCGAAAAACGATAAATAAAAACCCGCTTATTTTTACGAACACGACGAAGGAATAAGACTCGGTTGCTTACGGTTGCCCCTTTGGCACGTCTCGTGGGTCGATCTTCGCTGTCGGTTGATCGCCCTTGGCTAACCCGCCCCTTCTGGCCACAAAAGACCAGCCATGGTGACCCTTCGCCTGTGTCTAGGTCACCCCAATTCTCCCATACTTACGCCGCCCTGTCTCGTCTCACGCCACCTGTCCCTTCTCAATTAATAACCCATGATGTTCATCTTTTCCACACAAATGGGTTTATTATATGATTAAGTCTTTTTTTCTAACTTAAAAGAATTTATATCTAAAAATAACTTTTAAACAAAACAATCTTCGAAATGAGACAGCATTTTGGTGTAATTTTAAAGTGAGTGTTGAGAAAAAGTATTGGATATTTTGCTAATACGCTTAAATTAAGATTTGTGTTCTTTGTTATTTTTTTTTTTTCATGTAACTAAAGTTTTTACTACATAATATATTGGTTATATTTATACTATTAAAAATAATAATACTTGAGGCAATATTTTAACATTTCTGATTTCATTTTATTTCAAGTTAGCGGTAGCGTTCATATTAGGTTGAAATGTAACTTAAAATAATAACTTTTTATTGGTTGTAAGGTTTCAAATGAAAAATTACAACCTATTAAATTTAAAGTCTCGGCGAAAACAATAACTACTAAAAATTACGTTCAAGAAAAGTGGAAACATTTTCAATAATTCCAAAGGATTAAAAGATATAAGTAAGGTCTTGAAAACCATTTCGCTAGTTTTACTTAAAGACAAATAATTTTGTTTTCTTTCCTTTTTGTTTGGTTTTTGTTTTGAGCAAATTTTTCATAAAAATTTGTTTACTTAAATTGCAGGCTTTTTGATTTAAATCAATCCATTAATCAAACTAACAAAATTAAATACCTTAAAAAAATCCACCGTGAAACTAAAAGTAAAATTATTAAGCAAACACTTAGAGAAAATTCATATATGTACTATATAGCTGATTATGCTAAGAACTTCGTAGTTGATGGTTTAAAATTTTCTTAAACATTGCCTATCTTTAGTTCTAAAAATAATTAGTTTAATGTTAAACTTTAACAATATAAAGATTATTGCAGTTTTTAAAATATGTATTTTATCAAAATTTGTGTTGCTTTATTTTTTCTTTTTCTTTTAAATCTGCATTTGATTACGTGCAGCCTTAAAAAAAAGGTCAGGAAAAGAATAGATTTAATCACAAATTAATTCATATACATTAAATCTCTAACGTTTTTTTTTTTTTTTAAGCAAACACGTCAGCATAATATTGAATTTATATTATTTGAGTTTTGAATTATATTGATTCTGTTTTAGACTAGTTTTGAAATATTTTTATTTTATTTTAGATTAGTTCCGAATTATATTGATATTATTTTATATTAGTTTTGAAATATCTTGATTTTGTTTTAGATTAGTTTTGAATTATTTTTATTTTATTTTAGATTAGTTTTGAATTATATTGATTATATTTTATGTTAGTTTTGAATTATTTTGATTTTATTTTAGATTAGTCTTGAATCATATTGATGTTATGTTATTTTAGTTTTGATTTATATTGATTTTGTTTTATTTTAGTTTCGAAATATTTTGGTTTTATTTTAGCTTAGTTTTGAATTATATTGATTATATTTTATTTTAGTTTCGAAATATTTGGATTTTAATTTAGATTAGATTTGAATTTTATTAATTTTTATTTTATATTAGTTTTGAAGTATTTCGATTTTATTTTATATTATTCTCAACTCGGCATTAAATTGCCTGAAAGGTTTGTGTGTATCTAAAACCCAAAATACTTGTCAACATTTGATACATTCTTATTCGAATAAAACCAAAAAAATCAGGAATTAATGTCGATTTTCATGATCAATGGTAATCTTCACTTTAGCTTTTGGCTAAAGGATGTTATTGATAAGCTTAACGGCTAAACTAAGTTAAAGAAAAAATCGCGTAAGTTAACGACGTTAAATAACGACTTTTGTCTAGATTATATTTTCTTATAATTTTTCTGTATATGTATGTATATGTAAAGGAAAGGGTCGAATAACATTTATTCACGCAGGTAAGTGTTTAAAATGTAAAATTATTGAGATGTTGCTTTGTTGTTTCTATCATAATGTAAATGTAAGTAATATGTAAGTTATTTTTGTTTTTTTTTTTTTTTTTTTTTTTTTTTTTTTATGCTGTTAAAAGGATATATTTTAATACCTCACTTTTACTAATGCGTTTTAGACACAAAAAATTTTAGTCTTATTTAGCTAACATCAACAAGTTTTGTTGGTATTTTCAAAAAAGGTTGGCAACGTAAAAGCAACTCAAGGATAAATGCAGTTAATAAACGTTATTTTTTCCTTTCCTTTTTTTTCTTCTCTGTTGTCAGGCAATTACTGAAAACTAACATAATAATTTCTATTATAAATACTTATAATTTTCTGATTAATAAATTTATTTATTTTCTTTTCTTGGCAAAACGCTTACCGAGCCCAGGTCGCTATCTACCAAACCTGGGGGGGTTGATGCTGCCGTTTTTCGTGCCGGTGACTGGTGATGAACTGGTTGTGGCGGGTGTGTCTATTGCTGCTTTCGTGGCTATTGTTGAAACTTGAGAAGTTGTTGGTTCTGGGGGTGGTTGGTCGTGATCTTGTTGAGGTGCTGTGGTTGTAGTTATTGTTGTTGTTGTTTCTTTTCGCTTTATTTTCGTTTATCATTGTTCTCTTTTAGGAGAGTTTTGGTTTTCCTTATTTTGTTATTTAAATTTTTTTTCTTAGTGCTGTTTTCTTTTTTTTTTTACTATCTTTAGCTTTTAGCTTTCTATTCTTTGTATTTTCTTTCACCCTTTTTTTTTCTTTGTCTATTACTTTAACTTTTAAACTTCTTTCAGTGTCTTTTTTTTCACTCTCTTTAGCTATTAGTTTTCTATTCTTTGTATTGTCTTTCACTTTTCTTTCTTTTTTTCTTTTTTGGTTTCAACTTTTCATAACCTTTTTTTTTATTTCCATTTCATTTTCTTCAAAATTTATTTGTTTCATTTTCATATTCTTTTCTTGAATTATCCCTAATTTCTCTCTTATTTTCTATTTTTCTTCTCTCACTTTTCTTTAATAGACTTTTAAATTTTCTGGTTTCTTAGTTTCTCTTTTTTTTTTCTTTTAACTTTTTCAGTTTATTATTTTTTTCTTTACTTATTGTTTTTCACTTTTCCTTTTTCTGACTCTTTACTTATCTCTCTATGTTCTAATCTTTTTCCACTTTTCTTAAAGTTTCTATCTTTCACTTTGATTTATGGCTATTTTAATTTCTTTATTTTTGCTTTCTATTTTAGTTTGTTTCAATTTTCTCAATTTACACTTTTACTTCTTCGTCATTAGTTTGCACTTTTTTTTTTTTAGTTTTCTATTCTTGTATTAACTTTTGTTCTTAAGTGTTCACTAATTTTCTTTCTTCTTTTCAAATTTTATCTTTAATTTTAAATAAATTTTGTTTCTTTTTCAGATTTTCACTTGCTATTTTAAATTTTTGCATTTTTGATTTGTCTATTCGTTTGTTTCACTTATATTTTTTTCGTTTCTTTTGGTGAAGATGATGAGGTCGGTGTTGTTGTTGCTGTTGACGCAGCTGTTGCCGGCAAACGATGGAGGTGGGTGCAGCTATCCGGGTGCAAAGGCTGGGTGTTGACGATGGGGCTGCTGCTGGTGATGATGACGGTGGTGTTGGTGGTCTGCAGGGTGATCCGCGTGGTTTGCTGGGTGTTGATGCGGTTGTTGAGGCAGTGGTGGTGTCTCTACTGGTGGTGATGGTGATGTCGTTGGCCACCCGCTAGCTGGTGCCAGCGACCGTAGATGTTTGCGCCCCGCCTTGCGCCAGCCTCAATGAACCGTGCTGCCTTTCTCGCACCGCGGAGCACTAGTTCTTGTAGTTGGTTACTGTTGCTGTTGGTGGGGTGGTAGGCGCATCCAAATGTTGCCTCAGGCGACTGGTCGTGTATTTTCCTGGCTGGCTTCCCTGGCGCTTACCGTCCAACACGCTATTTTGAGTAATACCCATCTGGTAGCGTTACTATCTGCCGATCATTCGACTACTGAAACAATTCGATAAAGTACTCTTCAGCTATGTAAAAAAACAGAATTGCTGCGGCTGATGCAAATATTTATTCAGACCGATAAGCTGATAGTGTTCGATGCACTACAAAATAAATGATTAGGCTATGCTTTAACCCGGACACCGTTGTGGTATAATAAAACGGTGTATCGGCACGCTCAGTAAAGATCTTAAAAGTGACGTCGTCACGCGTTCTTATCAGCTATATAAAATCGTTTTGGTTGCTGCTGCTGCTGCTATCTGTGCACTTTCTTAGTTTTTCGTTAGTGGTTTTCTCGCTGCATTTCTGAAAATTAAATTTCCAATATTCGGGTTATATGCCGTAACCTTGTAGCGAAACGCGCAGTTTTTCTATAAAACTATGTTTCGCTAGTGCCATACTCACTCATCCAATATGATAACTCCGTAATTTATTGATATTTGCATCGATTTGAACAATTTATTAAAGATTTTCAATAAACACAACTGCACCACAATTAAATATTTCTCGACCTTTTCAATTTTTCTGCTGCTGCCTTTCTTGTCGTCTCTTTATTACAGAATGGCCGAACTCAGCTGCATCATCGTCTACCCAGGGTTGTATTTTTTATCAGTTCGATGATTTTTCGTACTTTGGCTGTGTTGCCACATGTACTTGAAAAGGGTGCGTTCGCATGCATCTTGACGGCATTTAGATGGGCAAACTACCGATGTTTTTCCAACTTCGCTCCCTTTTCGGTGAAATCGACCATAACCGAGGGGAGTAGGTAATGGTTGGGTTGGACTTGCGTATGACACGTCGGCAAGATTCCGTTAACCGACGCTTGTTTCGGAATTCCGATTGGCTACCGATTCAAGCGCGTGTCTGATCACGCCATTTTCCCGACCGGTTTATGCCCGCTGAACCTAGTGGTACCATTTTTGTTGGTATTTTTCCCTTTCAAGCCCGTGTATGGCCATTTTGTTTGCCCGAACGTTCTCGAACTTCACCGAGGTGCCACATCTAAATGCAAAAAAATTGTGTGCACTGACACACTAGAGGGCGCTTGGCTCGATCTCGAGGGTATTCATGAACCTGAGTATTTCTGCCATTCAGGTGCCCATGACAAACCCAGGGACTCTCGACAAGCTTCTCAGCTTAAGAGATAAATGGGAAAAGATGGCACCATTCACTCTCTCAACCTACATTCGAACTTGATTATTGTTTTAAGTCTTTCGCGTGAAAAATTCCTATCGTCTTGCCACTTAAATCTTCCAACTCATACAGACTATTACCTACTGCCCTCACTATCCGACACTTTAGGAAACGCTTTGAAAGTTTCGCGCTGATTTGCTTGGAGAAATCACTAAGCTGAAAGTTTCGTCGGTAGACCTCCTGTCCAGGCTGAAATTTAATTTTTCGACTTTTCAAGTCATACCTTTTAACATTCTGTTCGTGACTCTTATGTAGCTGTTCGCGGATTTTGTTGCGAATCAGGTCTTGCCGAACCGGCTTCGGTATCACCAATGTTTCAGGATCGCTTAGCAGACCCAGTCTCTTTGCTACCTTGTATGCGCTAGCATGTGTGATCATGTTATGACCGAAGAGAGCAAAATAAGGAGTCATTCCTATCGAGGAGTGTACCGAAGAGCGCAAAGCACATTCAATGTCTGACAAATGCTGGTCCCAGTTGGTTTGATCTTGGTCAAGATAAGAGCGAATAGCGGCTAGAATTGACTGATTTACCCTCTCGGAAGCGTTGGCTTGCGGAGCGTAATTTGCCGTACGAGTATGTTTAATACCAAAATTTTTGACCATTTCCGCGAATTCTTTGCCTACGAACTGTACGCCGTTGTCGGACATGAGTATTTCGGGTGTGCCGAACTTATGAAAAACTTCTGTAATTAGAAACTGGATTACGTTGCGCGCGGTGGCTTTCGTCATAGCCTTTAGCAAGGTGAATTTGGTAAAGTAGTCTAAAACTATGAAAATGTAGGTGTTTTTCTTATTCGAACGAACGTATGGACCGAGGAAATCCACATAGATTTTTTGAAACGGCCTCACAATTTGCGACTCTTGCCCCATAGGCGGTCTTAAAACCATTTGAGCTGGTTTGCATTCTTTGCAGACTTGACAGTCATTAACGAAATTGAGGACCTGTTGGTTCATATTTGGCCAGTAAAAATATTCTTTTATGCGCTTAAGAGTTTTGGTGAAACCACCATGCGCGACTTGAGGAGGTTGGTGTGCGTTAGCAATAATTGAATGCGTCAAAGGCGCTGGAACCCATAGTTTCCATGCGAAATCTTCACCATCGGGTGTACCATCATATGGAACCGTACGCTTATAAGCGAAACCATCGATAACCTTGAGGTCAGGCAACTGGGAGTGATTTTCAGTTAGTGTACTTAACAATTCCCTGTACTCTTCGCTTTGAAACTCTGGTGACTCGAGGTCAATCAATGCCTTTACCTCACAACTTATTTCGTCCATGTCGTAGCGTGATAATGTGTCGGGAACGATGTTCTGAGCCCCTTTACGGTGAGCTATCTCGAAGCTAAAGCTTTGCAGATACAAACTCCATCTCGCTAATCGACTAGTTAAGTCTTTATGCGACATTAGCCACTTTAGGCTGGAGTGATCCGTTATCACTGTAAAAGGCATTAGCTCGATGTAGGCTCTAAACTTAGTTATCCCCATTACCACCGCTAGACATTCGCGCTCAGTTACTGAATAATTCTTCTGCGCAGGCGTGAGCTTCTTTGAATAGTAGGCGATAGGATGTTCGCCACCCTCATCATCTTTTTGAAACAACACGCCGCCAATTCCGATGTTAGAAGCATCTGTTTGCACATAAAAATGTTTCGAAAAATCTGGATGTACCAGGACTGGACTAGAAATAAGAGCTGTTTTTAATTTATCGAAGGCGCTCTTAGCCTCATCACCGAACTCAAAAGTTTTCGCTTTTTTCAGCGTGTCAAAAATAGGTGCTGCTATAGTCGCATAATCGCGAATAAAACGACGGTACCATCCCGTGGCTCCCATGAAACTTCGTACCTGCTTCGGAGTTTTTGGATAGGTATATCGGTCAATGGCATGAACCTTGTCGGGGTCTGGTCTTAATTTACCCTCGCCTACAATATAACCTAGGTACCTTAGCTCGCTACAACAAAACTTTGATTTGGCCACATTAATGGTTAGGTTGGCCGAACTTAACAACTGTGCTACCTGCTCTAATTTTTGGAGATGACTATCGAAATCGGAAGACACAACAAGGAGATCATCCAAATAAATGAAAACGCTTTCACGAAGATTGGCTGGCACGACTTTGTCCATTAACCGACATAACCTTTGGGCTGCATTACATAGCCCAAACGGCATGACGGTAAATTGACAAAGCGGACGACCGGGCACTGTAAACGCGGTTTTCTCCCTACTACTGACGGCAAGCGGAATTTGCCAGAAGGCGTCCTTAAGATCCACACTTGAGATAAAGTGTGTGTCGCCGAGACGACTGAGCAACCCCTCTATGTGTGGAAGTGGGTAGGCGTCCTTCACTGTGAGTGCATTGAGCTTGCGAGCGTCCAGGCACAGTCGACATTTCTCGCCTTTTCGCACGAAGGCCACTCGATTGTTCCAGGGACTTTCGCTCGGCTCAATGACTCCCAGTGAAAGCATCCTATCCAGCTCCGCAAACATGATACCCTGAACAGCCGGTGAGACTGGGTAGTGCTTATCTTTCACAGGCACTGCGTCGCCGGTATCAATATAGTGCTCTTCTAAAGACGTCTTGCCTAGACCTTTCTTCGTGAAGCAGGGAAATTTTGCTATAACTGCGTTAAGCCTGTGTTGTTGCTGCGCGGTCAAAACTTTCATTTTAGGGGTTGCATGGCTTTGGACTTCTTCCTCCAAAGCAATGTTGTTGGTCGTTAGGCTATCAACTTTGAGCTGCATGAGATTGAATTTTTTTATAAAATCTACACCAAGAAACAATTCTCGTTTTAGAGAAGGTGTTAAATAAAAAACAATCTCCTGCTCTTGGTTGTCGAATTTAATTTTTGCTTTAACGCGACCTACAATTGAATGCATTCGCCCATCGGCAGTTTTGACGAAAGATTTAAACTTAAAAATTGGCAACTTGCACTTTTCCACAAAACTTAAGCAGTTATTCCCTAAACACGACACTGTTGCTCCACTGTCTAATAATCCCTCAATTCGCTGTCCATTTATTTCAATATTGGTGTAAAACCTACTGTCTTCGCCCTCATACAGTTCTGACGCCAAGATTTCCTTATGATTATTTTTCCTTAAACGATATCTAATTCTTGTCTTTTCGATTTTTGTTGGCTGCTCTGTAAATATTTTTTTTCGAACTTCCTCATAGTTTTTGAGTCTCACATGAAATGGCTTAATTTCTTTCAACTTTACTTCAACGGTATTTACGGCTTGATCGCAACTACTTTGATTACTCTTATTCTTAGATGTTAAAACAACAATTTTATTTTCTACTTCGGTCTGTGTGGCTGACGTTAGTCATTCTGTCGTTTCTTGAGTTTGAGTCTGAGTCTGTGTTTGAGCTGATCTAGACTCCACCTGCACCTTTCTATTGGGCCTAGCAGTTCCCTGACATTTCGGACACTTTGGGGTAACTACGCCCTCCGTTCCGCACCTATAGCAAAAAATTCGCCTTACGGCTGCAGTACACTCAACGAAATTGTGCCCTGGCTGATTGCAGTTCCAGCATGGAAATGTACGAGAGGAATTAATAGCATCTATTTCAAACGCTTGAGTCGAAAAGTCCTGCTCTACATTTAACTCGTGCACTTGCGCATTGCGAGGTACATATTGACGCGGAGGCGGTTGATACGCCTGTCGTTGGTAGTTTATATGTGTTTCAGCCTTTTTGCAGGCTTTGCAAAACTCAGTCAAACCCTCTATGCGCATGGCAAATAGTAGCTGTGACATCTCTTTCCTCAGGTTGCTCCTCATTATCTCCACTAAATCCTGTTCAGCCAGTGGATTACGCTGTTGGTTCCTCAGGGTCAAAACAGATTGATAAAAGTCGTCGAAAGTTTCATCCCGTTGTTGTCTTCGATCCATAATTTGTCTTTGGATCTCGAAGTCGCTTTCGTGTCGCTTAAATTGTGCTACAAGCGCTTCTCGAAGTGCGAACCAACTAGGTATTCGGTTTAACCGTCGAAATCCCCAGAACCATTGAGCTGCGTTTCCAGTAAGCAAACTATGAAAATTCCTAATTACTTCCGGCCAAGGGTATCGGTAATCATTACACAAGGTCTCTACTCGAAAAACAAATTCGTCCACGCTGATTGATTTATTTGTACCGTCGAACTTAAATCCCCATTTGTCCATTTCTACACGTCGCGGCTGTTCTGATTGCTGGTAAGGCGCAAAAGGCGCTTGTGCTGGCCCTGTATATGCAAAGGCACTGGGCTGACGTACTGATGGTCCAGCTCGTTGCTCTTGGTGTCGATTCCTGTTCTCGACTTGGTACGTATGTGAATGTGCAAATATCTGCGGCTGCTGCACCTTTGTCGGTTGCGGCCTATGCGGTGGTGGTTGTGAAAAATCTGGGAAAGATTGCGAGATGCTCCTGGTATCCTGAGATCCAATTTGTTGTTGCTGCTCCATATTTCGATCTGGCCATGCCTGTGAATTGATAGACGGGGGTGGTGGAGGTGGTGGTTGTAAAGTCACTAACTTCGTAACCGCTGGTCGGCTCTCTGAATACTGAGGCGTCATCGACCCTAAGCTTTCGGCTATTAATTGTGGGACTAATACCCGCAAACGCTCCTCCATTCCCGACATCAGATCCACTTGGGCTAAACCTACCGCTGACTTGACGTAATCCCTTATATTGATGCTAGAGTTGACCACACCTTGGGACACTGGTGCTCTTCCTGACGACCTGTCTCTTACGCTCCCCATCTGCGAATGTTGTTGAAATTGCTTTCGCACGTTTATAGCGGTTAGACTGCTAAACTCTGGAGACGTGATGCTGCTATTAGAGAAGTTAAGCTCTTCCGAGGTACGTCTAGGTGCTGGTGGTAGTGGACTCTGCCTCGCCATAGGCGTTGTAATAGTCGTCGTTGCTGTGGTAAAAATCGGTATGGTGGTTCTCGTCAGGCCTGTTTTTGGAATTGCCCCTGTACCAGTGGTTGTTGTGGGTACTAGACTTCCACTTTCGGCTGGATTCGGATTGGTTTCACTGTCATCGGCTCGCTGGCCCTGCTGTCTAGTGTGTACCATGCCCAAAGGAATCGCAATAAGAAAAGCAAAAATGATCAAAAAATAGTAAAACATTTCAAAGCAAGAAGATGGTTTAAATAGCAAAACGACAATTCGCCAAATTATTCACAAATGAAAAAGTTAAATTTTTATATATATAGGCCGATGGTTAAAGGCACCACAGTTTACGAAACTGTTGTTCTCCAAATGCCAAAACGAAAAGGAAAAATTTACAAAAAAATAAGATCAAAATAAATTTCCTGTAGTAATGTCCAAAATAAATAATGTCCTGGATGGTGGTTGCAAAACTTAGCAAAAAAAATTTTAAATAATAAGATTAATAGTAGTATTAGAAATGATAATAATATATATATTAATGATATGTAAAGGAAAATAATATAATATTAAAAAAGTTGATAAGATGTACGTATATTAATTAATGTTAAGCATAGTAATAACTGAGCTTCATAAAGGTCAAAGAGATTTTATCGTAGTATGTAGTAATATAGAAAGGTGGGAAGTGATATAAAAGAAAAAATTGTGTAACTATTTTAGAGCTACAATCTTAACTGTCTAAAATTTCGCAACTTATCAAAAAAATTTTAAAAGTTTAAGATTATTTCTATTTGAATATGTATATATCGATATATAAAGACTGAATATATAGACATATACACATATACATATAGACATATATATATATATATATATATATATATATCGTTATATCTATATATAGGAAAATTGGCTTATTAAAGCGCGTAGCTGAAAGTAAACTTAAATATATTTTTTCTACCCGAAGATCAAAATATATATATAGATATATTTTTTTCTAAGGTATTTGGTTTCTATAGATCATATATATATAAAGAGGAAATAGTTTGGATAACCAGACGAACTTGGCTATCGTTTCAGACAAATGTATACGTAAAATAAAAGGAGACTAACTTCGGTGAAGTTGAATAGTCTAAACAAAAAAAAAAAAGAAAATTATAATTCCGAAATCCAATAAGCAAAATACTAAAATAGCTGATAATAATAACTCAAAAAAAATTTAAAAATATAAAGGCATTAAGTTTGGATGGTGGCGTAAAACAAACAAGAGTGGCGTAAAAAAAACTAACTTCGACGAGACCCGCGAAAGCAACCTTCTTCATTGTGCAATAATAGCACCCTCCAAATCGAGGTTCTTAACCGAAACTTCCCACAATATTTTCCTATGCTGAGGTCGCTCAGGCATATTCGCTTCACCTAATGGTGTTGTGGTAGTTCATCCCGAGTTTGAGTATTTATTCAAAACGAAAAAATTTATTTTTTTATTTATATTTATCCCTACTCAAGAGTGTTTGGCAACTCTATACCCCCCTTAATTCAGCATCGCCTAACTCCGAGTCGAGGTATTTTTGCTCTCAGCTAGCCTGTCCCGTTTATGACCCCTCTTGTCAGGCTGCTCTTCTCGGTCTGGAGTATTTGACAAAACGAGATTTCTATAATTTTCCATTGGTTTACATGCCGACAAACCCCGGCATGTTCGGGTTTTTCACCTTACGGTGTAAAAAAACAGCCGCCCAATCTGGGAACAGACGCTGGCCAAAACGCCGCCCAATCTGGGAACAGACGCGTGTTGGGCTCGCTGGGGTACGCGGGTGCGCTACTCCCGTCATCCTACATATTCCACGCAGGATGCCCCTGCGGGTGTGAATAAAAAAAAATTATAAAACTAAAAAAAAATTTAATTATCGTTCATCAGCCTCCAGTTAACCGTCGCAACTGCAGTCGCGGTTCAATGACCTTTACGCTGCAGGACTTACGGAAAACCGAAAACTTGGTGCGACCTACAAAAAAAAACCTCAACTTATTTCTAAACTATTGGCCCTAGCAGTAAAAATCCTACGGTTAAGAACCACGTCGCAACTGCAGTCGAGGCGCTATGGCCTAAACGCTGCAGGACTTACGTGGTCTTACGTATTCGGACCTGCTTGGGGTCTAACCAAAATATTTTTTACTTTTCACCCTAGCAGTAAAAATCCCACTGTCAAGAACCACGTCGCAACTACAGTCGAGGCGCTGTGGCCTAAACGCTGCAGGACTTACGGGTTCTCAACCTTATAGGACCTGCTTCGGGTTTAACCAAAACTATACAAAAAAACTTACTCTACGGCCCGAAACGAGATACTTCATAGTTTTCTTGATTGGCTCCTTTTGCCTTAGACCACGTCGCAACTGCAGTCAAGGTTCACCGACCCAAACGCTGCAGGACTTACGTGGCCAGACGTCAGGAGACCAAACGAAAAACAAAAAGACCTAAACTTTGTCGGGCCCCACGTTGGGCGCCAATTCTGTCATGTTTCGGCCCCACGTTGGGCGCCAATTCTGTCATGTTTCGGCCCCACGTTGGGCGCCAATTCTGTCATGTTTCGGCCCCACGTTGGGCGCCAATTCTGTCATGTTTCCCTCCGACCTACCTTTGGTTGTGGGGTCGATGCGTCATGTGGCAAGGTAGCCCTTGTTGCGCATCACTGTCGTCCCTCTGGCAGCACTGGTACGCTGGCGTATCGCGCGGCTAAGGCTCGCCGGATGGGGTGGTGTTCTTGCCAGCCTGGTCCGACAGCAGGAAACTACACATGAATAAAAATCGTACCAGCTGAAAAGAAAATTACCGCCTGGTAAAAAAAACCCGGAAAAACCCATAACCAACGTAAAATCTCGAAAAACGATAAATAAAAACCCGCTTATTTTTACGAACACGACGAAGGAATAAGACTCGGTTGCTTACGGTTGCCCCTTTGGCACGTCTCGTGGGTCGATCTTCGCTGTCGGTTGATCGCCCTTGGCTAACCCGCCCCTTCTGGCCACAAAAGACCAGCCATGGTGACCCTTCGCCTGTGTCTAGGTCACCCCAATTCTCCCATACTTACGCCGCCCTGTCTCGTCTCACGCCACCTGTCCCTTCTCAATTAATAACCCATGATGTTCATCTTTTCCACACAAATGGGTTTATTATATGATTAAGTCTTTTTTTCTAACTTAAAAGAATTTATATCTAAAAATAACTTTTAAACAAAACAATCTTCGAAATGAGACAGCATTTTGGTGTAATTTTAAAGTGAGTGTTGAGAAAAAGTATTGGATATTTTGCTAATACGCTTAAATTAAGATTTGTGTTCTTTGTTATTTTTTTTTTTTCATGTAACTAAAGTTTTTACTACATAATATATTGGTTATATTTATACTATTAAAAATAATAATACTTGAGGCAATATTTTAACATTTCTGATTTCATTTTATTTCAAGTTAGCGGTAGCGTTCATATTAGGTTGAAATGTAACTTAAAATAATAACTTTTTATTGGTTGTAAGGTTTCAAATGAAAAATTACAACCTATTAAATTTAAAGTCTCGGCGAAAACAATAACTACTAAAAATTACGTTCAAGAAAAGTGGAAACATTTTCAATAATTCCAAAGGATTAAAAGATATAAGTAAGGTCTTGAAAACCATTTCGCTAGTTTTACTTAAAGACAAATAATTTTGTTTTCTTTCCTTTTTGTTTGGTTTTTGTTTTGAGCAAATTTTTCATAAAAATTTGTTTACTTAAATTGCAGGCTTTTTGATTTAAATCAATCCATTAATCAAACTAACAAAATTAAATACCTTAAAAAAATCCACCGTGAAACTAAAAGTAAAATTATTAAGCAAACACTTAGAGAAAATTCATATATGTACTATATAGCTGATTATGCTAAGAACTTCGTAGTTGATGGTTTAAAATTTTCTTAAACATTGCCTATCTTTAGTTCTAAAAATAATTAGTTTAATGTTAAACTTTAACAATATAAAGATTATTGCAGTTTTTAAAATATGTATTTTATCAAAATTTGTGTTGCTTTATTTTTTCTTTTTCTTTTAAATCTGCATTTGATTACGTGCAGCCTTAAAAAAAAGGTCAGGAAAAGAATAGATTTAATCACAAATTAATTCATATACATTAAATCTCTAACGTTTTTTTTTTTTTTTAAGCAAACACGTCAGCATAATATTGAATTTATATTATTTGAGTTTTGAATTATATTGATTCTGTTTTAGACTAGTTTTGAAATATTTTTATTTTATTTTAGATTAGTTCCGAATTATATTGATATTATTTTATATTAGTTTTGAAATATCTTGATTTTGTTTTAGATTAGTTTTGAATTATTTTTATTTTATTTTAGATTAGTTTTGAATTATATTGATTATATTTTATGTTAGTTTTGAATTATTTTGATTTTATTTTAGATTAGTCTTGAATCATATTGATGTTATGTTATTTTAGTTTTGATTTATATTGATTTTGTTTTATTTTAGTTTCGAAATATTTTGGTTTTATTTTAGCTTAGTTTTGAATTATATTGATTATATTTTATTTTAGTTTCGAAATATTTGGATTTTAATTTAGATTAGATTTGAATTTTATTAATTTTTATTTTATATTAGTTTTGAAGTATTTCGATTTTATTTTATATTATTCTCAACTCGGCATTAAATTGCCTGAAAGGTTTGTGTGTATCTAAAACCCAAAATACTTGTCAACATTTGATACATTCTTATTCGAATAAAACCAAAAAAATCAGGAATTAATGTCGATTTTCATGATCAATGGTAATCTTCACTTTAGCTTTTGGCTAAAGGATGTTATTGATAAGCTTAACGGCTAAACTAAGTTAAAGAAAAAATCGCGTAAGTTAACGACGTTAAATAACGACTTTTGTCTAGATTATATTTTCTTATAATTTTTCTGTATATGTATGTATATGTAAAGGAAAGGGTCGAATAACATTTATTCACGCAGGTAAGTGTTTAAAATGTAAAATTATTGAGATGTTGCTTTGTTGTTTCTATCATAATGTAAATGTAAGTAATATGTAAGTTATTTTTGTTTTTTTTTTTTTTTTTTTTTTTTTTTTTATGCTGTTAAAAGGATATATTTTAATACCTCACTTTTACTAATGCGTTTTAGACACAAAAAATTTTAGTCTTATTTAGCTAACATCAACAAGTTTTGTTGGTATTTTCAAAAAAGGTTGGCAACGTAAAAGCAACTCAAGGATAAATGCAGTTAATAAACGTTATTTTTTCCTTTCCTTTTTTTTCTTCTCTGTTGTCAGGCAATTACTGAAAACTAACATAATAATTTCTATTATAAATACTTATAATTTTCTGATTAATAAATTTATTTATTTTCTTTTCTTGGCAAAACGCTTACCGAGCCCAGGTCGCTATCTACCAAACCTGGGGGGGTTGATGCTGCCGTTTTTCGTGCCGGTGACTGGTGATGAACTGGTTGTGGCGGGTGTGTCTATTGCTGCTTTCGTGGCTATTGTTGAAACTTGAGAAGTTGTTGGTTCTGGGGGTGGTTGGTCGTGATCTTGTTGAGGTGCTGTGGTTGTAGTTATTGTTGTTGTTGTTTCTTTTCGCTTTATTTTCGTTTATCATTGTTCTCTTTTAGGAGAGTTTTGGTTTTCCTTATTTTGTTATTTAAATTTTTTTTCTTAGTGCTGTTTTCTTTTTTTTTTTACTATCTTTAGCTTTTAGCTTTCTATTCTTTGTATTTTCTTTCACCCTTTTTTTTTCTTTGTCTATTACTTTAACTTTTAAACTTCTTTCAGTGTCTTTTTTTTCACTCTCTTTAGCTATTAGTTTTCTATTCTTTGTATTGTCTTTCACTTTTCTTTCTTTTTTTCTTTTTTGGTTTCAACTTTTCATAACCTTTTTTTTTATTTCCATTTCATTTTCTTCAAAATTTATTTGTTTCATTTTCATATTCTTTTCTTGAATTATCCCTAATTTCTCTCTTATTTTCTATTTTTCTTCTCTCACTTTTCTTTAATAGACTTTTAAATTTTCTGGTTTCTTAGTTTCTCTTTTTTTTTTCTTTTAACTTTTTCAGTTTATTATTTTTTTCTTTACTTATTGTTTTTCACTTTTCCTTTTTCTGACTCTTTACTTATCTCTCTATGTTCTAATCTTTTTCCACTTTTCTTAAAGTTTCTATCTTTCACTTTGATTTATGGCTATTTTAATTTCTTTATTTTTGCTTTCTATTTTAGTTTGTTTCAATTTTCTCAATTTACACTTTTACTTCTTCGTCATTAGTTTGCACTTTTTTTTTTTTAGTTTTCTATTCTTGTATTAACTTTTGTTCTTAAGTGTTCACTAATTTTCTTTCTTCTTTTCAAATTTTATCTTTAATTTTAAATAAATTTTGTTTCTTTTTCAGATTTTCACTTGCTATTTTAAATTTTTGCATTTTTGATTTGTCTATTCGTTTGTTTCACTTATATTTTTTTCGTTTCTTTTGGTGAAGATGATGAGGTCGGTGTTGTTGTTGCTGTTGACGCAGCTGTTGCCGGCAAACGATGGAGGTGGGTGCAGCTATCCGGGTGCAAAGGCTGGGTGTTGACGATGGGGCTGCTGCTGGTGATGATGACGGTGGTGTTGGTGGTCTGCAGGGTGATCCGCGTGGTTTGCTGGGTGTTGATGCGGTTGTTGAGGCAGTGGTGGTGTCTCTACTGGTGGTGATGGTGATGTCGTTGGCCACCCGCTAGCTGGTGCCAGCGACCGTAGATGTTTGCGCCCCGCCTTGCGCCAGCCTCAATGAACCGTGCTGCCTTTCTCGCACCGCGGAGCACTAGTTCTTGTAGTTGGTTACTGTTGCTGTTGGTGGGGTGGTAGGCGCATCCAAATGTTGCCTCAGGCGACTGGTCGTGTATTTTCCTGGCTGGCTTCCCTGGCGCTTACCGTCCAACACGCTATTTTGAGTAATACCCATCTGGTAGCGTTACTATCTGCCGATCATTCGACTACTGAAACAATTCGATAAAGTACTCTTCAGCTATGTAAAAAAACAGAATTGCTGCGGCTGATGCAAATATTTATTCAGACCGATAAGCTGATAGTGTTCGATGCACTACAAAATAAATGATTAGGCTATGCTTTAACCCGGACACCGTTGTGGTATAATAAAACGGTGTATCGGCACGCTCAGTAAAGATCTTAAAAGTGACGTCGTCACGCGTTCTTATCAGCTATATAAAATCGTTTTGGTTGCTGCTGCTGCTGCTATCTGTGCACTTTCTTAGTTTTTCGTTAGTGGTTTTCTCGCTGCATTTCTGAAAATTAAATTTCCAATATTCGGGTTATATGCCGTAACCTTGTAGCGAAACGCGCAGTTTTTCTATAAAACTATGTTTCGCTAGTGCCATACTCACTCATCCAATATGATAACTCCGTAATTTATTGATGTTTGCATCGATTTGAACAATTTATTAAAGATTTTCAATAAACACAACTGCACCACAATTAAATATTTCTCGACCTTTTCAATTTTTCTGCTGCTGCCTTTCTTGTCGTCTCTTTATTACAGAATGGCCGAACTCAGCTGCATCATCGTCTACCCAGGGTTGTATTTTTTATCAGTTCGATGATTTTTCGTACTTTGGCTGTGTTGCCACATGTACTTGAAAAGGGTGCGTTCGCATGCATCTTGACGGCATTTAGATGGGCAAACTACCGATGTTTTTCCAACTTCGCTCCCTTTTCGGTGAAATCGACCATAACCGAGGGGAGTAGGTAATGGTTGGGTTGGACTTGCGTATGACACGTCGGCAAGATTCCGTTAACCGACGCTTGTTTCGGAATTCCGATTGGCTACCGATTCAAGCGCGTGTCTGATCACGCCATTTTCCCGACCGGTTTATGCCCGCTGAACCTAGTGGTACCATTTTTGTTGGTATTTTTCCCTTTCAAGCCCGTGTATGGCCATTTTGTTTGCCCGAACGTTCTCGAACTTCACCGAGGTGCCACATCTAAATGCAAAAAAATTGTGTGCACTGACACACTAGAGGGCGCTTGGCTCGATCTCGAGGGTATTCATGAACCTGAGTATTTCTGCCATTCAGGTGCCCATGACATTTGTAATTAAAATTTTAGAGTAAAAATTAAATTCAAATACAGTAATATGTTCGATATTGGTAAATTGAAAAAAAGCCGTTTTGCTTTATTTCATAAATATTTCTTTGAATCTACCAAATGATCGGATATAGAAAAGATAAAATTCTAAAATAATATATAATTAAAATATATTCATGAAATATAATTTCAATTGCATGAAAAATCTTCCTTGCTAGAAATGTAGCAAAAAAAAATGTAAATAAAACTCAGCCAAAGAAGTTGATAATCAAAAAAGAACATAAGAATATCTGCTTGTTTCATTTCATTCATAGTTTCTTAAATATACCAAATGATCGCAATTCTAGTAGGAAGAAAAAAGAACAAACATGTTCCCAGCTCGCTTGTGCACACATAGATTTAGCAACAGCTCTGCCCAAAACAGACCAAAAGAACGTCGGCAGCATAACAATAGCAGCGCGCCGGCAGAACCCAATCCTTACATGCTTGAAAATATTTTAAAGAGCAATTTCTCTGTTTCTGTAACTCTTTATATATACTCTCTTTGGTATCAGCTTTTGCTTTCGACCCTTTCTTATTACTCTCTGTGGGCACGAGATTAACATTTACCACAGATTCAAACAAGTCTTTAACTTCTTGGACAGATTTAAGTGCATTTTCAATTTTAATAAGAATGTCAGAAAATGACTTATTTGCACAATGATCGCATCTAAAAAATATATTGTCATTATTGTTTATTAGATTTAAACAGTTTTCATCAAGATTGATGCACTTTTTATGAAGTTTTTTAAAACAATATCCACATGTAATTAGATTAAGTGTGTCAAATTGAGTGTTACACGACGCGCATGCGTACATGATTAGAGAGTAGGCGAATGTGTTTCTGCCAACGATCAGACGAAGACTAACAAAATATTAAAAATTAATTTAAGGCTATGTGCGAATTGATCTTAATGCGACCTAAACTAAATTGTGTCGATAAGGCAGTGGGTGCATCCTAATTTATGAAGCATTAAGGTAGCTTGAGAATTAGCTAAATTGTTTAGGAAGCATGCCTTATCAACAAAATTTCGTTTAGGTCGCATTTAGATCAATTCGCACACAGCCTAAGTATTATAAAATTCAAAAAAAATGTGTTGGAATTGTCACTGAACACAAGGCACTGACATCAAAATTGTTAGTGATGAAACTTTGTTTTTTATTGAAATTGTAATTTTTAATGCTTGGGGAATTCCAGATTACACAATAATGCGGAAGTTGTGAAACTATTACCCCTGAAAGCATTTTCCAATCATGCTATGAAAACGCGTGTAAATTAAACTTCAAGTAAACTTAGTCTGTGTGCGAATTGATCTAAATGCGACCTAAACTAAATTGTGTCGATAAAGCAGTGCTTCATAAATAATTTAGACAATACTCGAGCTACCTAAATTCCTCCTAAGGTTGTGTGCGAATTGATCTAAATGCGACCTAAAGTAAATAGTGTCGATAAGGCAGTGCTTCCTAAGTTAGGAAGCATTTAGGTAGATCGAGAATTTCATAAATTATTTAGGTAGCACTTCCTTATCGACCCAATTTAGTTTAGGTCGCATTTAGATCAATTCGCACACAGCCTAAATTAGGAAGCACTGCCTTATCGACACAATTTAGTTTAGGTCGCATTTATATCAATTCGCACGCAGCCTTACTACAAGTATTGTTATAAGAAGCTTACTTTTATCATGTTTCGATACATTTTTACAACACAACTTGTAAATTTAATACGTAGACAAGTGTTTTCAAAGCATGTATGTAAAAGGTAACGATAGCCTCCATTGAAGATTAGCTTACTCCAAACACTATTACACAATGGTTGATTGGGATAGTAGAACTAGACAAGGTAGTGTTAGGGCGGAGAGTCGGTGACCGAAATTGTCAAAATGAAGTTGACAACTCATACAAAATCTGCAACCAGTGAGAGTGCAACAAAGAAGTAAAATATAAGAAAATGGTGTTGCTTACACATACACTGTACGTGAACTGTCGTACCATTCGTAAATTGTGCGAGCGAGACAAAGAGTGTTTTTTTACATTTCTGAGCACCTTGGCATTTGATTGGAATACTCCTCAGCAAAATAGTTAAAAATAATGTAATTTTAAGCATTTTTCACTGGTTAAAAGTTAAGAAAATCAAAGAAAACAACCACAAAAATAAATGCAGCATGAGTTGTGCGGTTAAAAATTGTAAAAGTTCCTGAAAACTTAAAAACAATGCGCTTTCGTTCCACAGGTAAATATGTCCATACGGTTTGAATTCTTTTAACAAAAGTGCTTTATTTAGTTTCTTACGATATTTTTTTAACTTATTTGTATCAGAAATGTATATATTTTTAATTAAAAATGCTTAAAAAATGCAAATTAGACCACGTTGATTTTGCGCCAGTTTAATCAAACCACATCTGTCAAAACACAAACACTGCTTCAGGGGCGCAGTCATTTTTCACAGTTGAATATATTTTGCTTGATAAGAGGGACACTTTTGTTTTCAGCATAGTGAATCAGATTTAGTACCTGTTTGTTAAATTTTTGTGATTTCTGCACAACAGCTAGGCAGAAACACTCAAAAAATAAGGCTTTTAAAAAATTAATCTAATTTCATTTGTAATTAAAGTTCAAGTTTAGAATTTATAGGCCTTCAAATTTAGAAAAACTACCTAAAAATCTTGCTGTTTTTCTAGTTTTTCAACAAAACTAAACTTTATGGGTATTAAAACAAAGATAATCCGCGTATCTATTCAACGAGGTGTCAAACATAAAATTCCATGCATAACTTTTAAAGATATAATATTTTTTTATAATTATGTTGACTT
Organism: Dichetophora obliterata; assembly: GCA_963920525.1. Taxonomy (NCBI): domain Eukaryota; kingdom Metazoa; phylum Arthropoda; class Insecta; order Diptera; family Sciomyzidae; genus Dichetophora; species Dichetophora obliterata. The sequence goes on along the minus strand of OY986435.1, from coordinate 99,904,997 downwards.
TATATGATTTAAATACAAATTCTAAATGTTTGATAGTTTAAATCATACTTGATTTTAAATACAAATTCTAGTTGTTTGATAGTTTAAAATCGTTTATTGAGCTTAAGGTCAAAGTTAGAACAAATAATTGTTCTAACGAATCTCTCCAAAGAAACAACAACAACAACAACAAAGTTTTTTTCAATATGAAAAGGAAAAAATCACTAGCTGATTTTATTGCAATTTCGGCCGTGGTAAAGGCTTCATCAGAAATCTTTGTGATACCCGTGTGCAAGCGCGCACCAACGCACTGCACCACAGAGGTGCATGAGATTTGAAGTGTCAATTTCTCAGTTTTTCTCAAATTTCATATATTCACATTTGTTGTTGTATTTTTTGCTTTACTTTAGTCTTTATGCTTATGTTATTATTTATGGAGTCCAACAGCCTGCTGGAAGTCTTCCACTAACAAAGCATGTTTACTGAAGTTACCCCAGACAAAATTTTTGGCCGGAAAATTAACTTAAAACGGCAGACACCTAGTCTGTTTATTGGAATAGAAATGAAATTATGTTGGCCCAATTGTGGCAGGGCAGGGCGGGAATTGTACCAAAACCAGCCAGTTGACTGCCACTGTACAGAACAGCAGACTGGCTTACAGAGGCTCAAAAATGTATAAGAGAGCATGCAAGTGGCGTTCAGTGGAAGCCAGTTCGCAGGGAATGTACAGAGCAGAATACAAGCAGGTAGTGGCAGGCAATAGGATGGGGCAATAACATGTCATTGAATACAAAATATTGGTTTCTTTTATATATTTTATATATTTGAGCTTTTTTATTCAACTAACAGTTTTTGGTCCTTGGGTTTGTCGATTTTTTCGATTCATCTAAATTTTAAAAGGCTTTGATGTTGTGACATACAATTCTGAGTGAGATTTGTCAAACGTTACTTTTAAAGTTTTTTTAAAAAAAAAATTATATTTAGTATATAAACCAAATCAAACCCAAACATAGAAGGAAATCCACTCCTGTGAGTATAATAGCATCGCCACCAACAATACCAGAGACTACGTGTGCGAACAGTTTTATTGAAAAGAATGGAAATTATTAAAATTATTGCTCTATAAAAACAAAGTCCAACACGCAAAAAACAAGCAGATTTCCTAAACGAAATTTGACAGAGAAATGTTTGTACTGTATAATCAGTTAAAGTTTTTAATAAGATGATGAATTTGCTGGTCACTCATCCTTAACAGAATCAAAAAATTGTGCATCAGTCGAAGATAGTGAAGATATGATTGCTGGAAAATATCGATTTGTTCTAGGATGTCCGGTATCAACATCTGAAGTCTTCACCTCAATTCTAGCATACGTTTTACGACACAAACTAAGCGGTTCTGCATTAAGCAGTTTGTTGGAATTGATTGATTCCATCCATATGCCCTAAAACGCCCATCTCCACTTATGTCTTTAAAAAACATTTCATAAAAATAAATTCCGCTATTGAGTGTACGGCGGCACTGCAACAACTGTTACAGACCAGTAAAAGGAAATACGACGAATATAATAGCACAGACGAATTCGGATATCTGCTCACCTTTTCAATAGGGGCACAGCTACAAGCAATTATTTCTCGCCCAGATTTCTGCAAACAAGTGCTCACCATTTTAACAAAAAAAAGACAATGTTGACAGGCTAGAAGACATTTACGAAGGCGAACTGTATCGCAATCAATGCGAAAATAGATTCATGAATGAACTCAGGACTTTATCATTCATGTGGTATTTTGACGGAGCAGCACTCTAACTTATACTATAAACTAGGCTTGGGAAGTTCACAACGAACTAGTTCAATTGAACTATTCGCACTCCTGAACTATGTGAACTAGTTCGTTGATTCTCGTTCTTTTAGTTCAATCGATTTTGTAGCGAGTCAGATCGAAATGAACGAAAAAAAAGTTATTCAGCAATGGTTTGAGTTTGTGCTGCTAAAGTTTTGCACTAATTAACGGTTAAAAAAAACTTTTTTGGAAAAAATTTTTTTGTGGCAAATATTTTGTGGAATGCACACAATACTACAATGTGGAATGTGTAGTATTTTTATGTAAATTTGTTTTATGTTATATTTATTATTCTCTAATATAACAGTTAATGATTGATTCGTTCATATAGTTCGTTTCATTTTATGGACCTGATCATGAACGAAAGAGCTTTACTTCTTAAGTAGTGGGATTCTGTAACTTTTTCGCAACATGCGATCGGAATCGTAATTTGCGACTTTTTTCGGTTGTCATACCAAAAACGGTATTCACTAACTTGTACTTTGCGACAAAATTCGGTCGAAAAAGTTTACGAATTTAAGTGAAAAAAGTGGCAACACTACTTATATATCGGTGATAAATGTCAAATTTATACAGTTTAAATTTAAATTTAAAATTGTTTGAACGATGTCCAAAGAGCAGCTAAACAATGGCAAATAGTAAGTTATGATCAATTATATATTGTGTTTGCATGTTTATTGATAATTATATTTACCTTGCAGTTCTGGCGCTGCTGGTAATGTGCAATTATTTTAAGCGTTAAAAAGGGACCAAAAATATGTGGTTTGTCATCAATTTCCTTTTTCTTTTTGTGAGTAGCATTTGGATGGATGCTTCTGAAGAAACTTACAAAAATGCAGATTTTCGTCAAGACCCTCAGCGGTAAGACCGTCACTCTTGAGATTGAGCAATCGAAAATGTCAAGGCTAAGATCCAAGACAAAGAAGGAATTCTCTAAGTTCAGCAACGTTTAATCTTTGCTGTTAAGTAGCCCTTTATCTGACTACAATATTCAGAAGGAATCCACACTTCATTTGGTGCTCCGTCTGCGTGGTGGTATCAATGAACCCTCATTGCATATCTTGGCACAAAAGTATAACTGCGACAAGATGATTTGCCGCAGGTGCTATGCTTGTCTGCACCCAAAAGAGCCACCAATTGCCGCAACAGAAGTGCGGACATTCCTGAGAAAAAGTTGAAGTAGACTACTGGAATCTGTCCAGTGATGTCTGTTGTGGCCATTATGGAGAAATATAGAGCCCCGTTTTTTTTCTCTTTTTCTATGCGTACATATGCGTACACATGCTTGCTGTCGAAATTGCATTTTTTCGTTATCAATAAGAAATTTTTAAGTTAAAATGTAAACTATTTCCAAATAAAAAATAAGTATGCAAATTTTTGTAACAAATAAAAAAAACGATTTTTTCAAATTTGTTTGCTCAGCAAAATTGTTGGCTTGACTGACTAATAGAAAAAAAATTTTAAAGAAGAAAATGAAAATCATAATGGTTCAAGAGTTATCAATATGAAAATGGGTCTATATATCTTGAGCAATTTTTTATTCTGAGCTATAAATCTCTAAAAAAATTTTGCTCTACAGTATTCGGTAAAGTGGCAAAACTAATGTCACCACGAGATTCCTCATAACAAAATTAAGCGAAAAACGTTGAAATTATCATAAACACATTTTCGTGCCGCTCAGTGTTATTATTTATTATACGTTACTTGTGTGAATAAATAAATTTAGTACAAATTTTTTGAAAAATAAACAAGTTGATCAACAAGATTCTGTGTGGAATGAGTAATATTAATTTAATATTACTTTTGATATTCAACATTTGTTCATAAAAGTGTTTTAATTGAACGATGCTGAAATAATGCGTTTTAGAATGCATATTGCTAAAGCTGAAGGTTTTCTCCGATTTCTTGTAATCGTTTAATCTGGAAGGCACTGTTAGTATTTGATTAAAATGAGTTTTCTGGTTCCTCTAATATAACTGTACTTAAGAGTATGTTGTGCAGAGCAGTGCATGCATTTATAATCCTCCCTGCAAAACCAAATTCGTACATACGCACCCTTTATTGAGATAGACACCTCCATGTTACTTTAAGAACGCCAAAAAGCCTTTCTACGCAGTTTCTAGACTTGCAAAGGGCTTCAATAGATCAAAACTTTGGCGAATCTTTAGGCTGGTTCGGGAGATGAGCCATAAGTCAAGGTTCTAGAGGCTTACCAGAATCCCCTGAAAATTTATAATATGGTATATTGTTATACAAAACTTAATTTTATAGTTCAAACCTATTACTAAAGTTCGATGATCCCCATTTTCAAATGACTGTTTAATTACATTGCGAATAACAGAAGATCAACAAATAAACAAGTCATGTCTGTAAGAAGATATTATATATAGTAATAACACCCTGTTTGATTACCCATCAAACAACATTTATAACTGCACCTTCTCTCTTTATATTTAAGTTACTATATAAATGTCAATATATAATGTTAGATGTTAAGATCATGATCAAACTCAGGCAGTGAATAAAGTGACTTAAACTGAACAACTTGTCTCTTTAATATCTTACAATGTCTCGCATCATGGCAAAGAAGAATCAAAACATGAGCTTCAGTCGCTTGGGGCGTAGCAACTATTTCCAAATAACTAAAAGCCATTTAGAGCTAACAAACAAAAAAATAGAGATTAAAATTTGTTCGATTCAGTTTAATTAAAATAATTTGAAATTATTCGGTTCACTTTTCGTCACCAAAATATTCGTCGCAAGTTGTGCGATTCGTTTGCGACAAACTTCCGATAACTTCACCGATAAAATCGGAAAAAAGTATTTACTGAATACCACTTTCCAAACTGAACTTTGCGACACCGAATATCGGCCGAAATATGTTACAGAATTCCACTACAGAGAACTTAGAATTTTTTTTTAATTAATTTACAACGTAAAGAATATATTTTCAATGTTTTATGCTCAATATAATGTCAAAAAAGTTCCTAGAAAAAAAGACCTGTTGAACTAAAAAATATAACGAGCTAACATACCTAACGATCTAAAACACCAAACGAACTATAAGACCTAACGAACTAGCACCATGAACGAGTCCACCTAACGAACTAAATGAGCGAACGAACTAAATGAACTAAAAGAAAATATGAACGAACTAGTTCATTAAACTCAACTGAACTAAAAAGAGCGATCCTTTTAGTGTACTAAAATGCCCAAGCCTGCTATAAACTAGATTTTTATTCAAAACCGACGGTCTTATCAAATATTGAAGTCACTCTTGTACACCAGTATATCAGATCTTCTGAAATACAGTAAATTTCACCACAATGTTTTAAAAAAATAAATTTTGCATTACACGAATCTTTCCAAAGAAACAGCAACAACAACACAGTTTTTTCCAAACTTTTTGTTGTTGTTGTTGTTGTTTCTTTGGAAAGATTCGTTAGAACAATTAACTGTTCTAACTTTGACCTTAAGCTCAATAAACGATTTTAAACTATCAAACAACTAGAATTTGTATATAAAATCAAGTATGATTTAAACTATCAAACATTTAGAATTTGTATTTAAATCATATAAAGTCAACATAATAAATAACAAGGTCATTTAGGAAAAAACTTTAATTTTTTATATTTAGAATTTGTCTGTAAAACTAGTGGTTTCCCTTTTGCGAAAGCAATACATTAAAATAATAATTATTAAAAAGATAACTACATCCATAAGTACTGTAGACAGCGAAGCCTGTGTTGGACTTACTGAGGGTTGTAATCCCTTAGCAGCGGCTGAAGGCCTTCTATTAAAAAGAGACAACTAAAAACATTAATATTTTTTTTTTATTAAATTTGGAAAAACCTCGCGATTTTAAGTAAAAAAGGGTTGTATTTTAAATGCATGTACTTTTATGTTTGATATCTTGTTGAATAGATACTTGTATTATCTTTCTTTTTATACCCATAACGTTTAGTTTTGTTGGAAAACTTAAAAATCAGATAGATTTTTAGTCCTTTTTTCTAACGTTGGATGCCTATAACTTCTTAGCCAATTGCGAGCGATCAGAATTTTTTTAAAAATTAGAGTTGTTGCTATTCTTGAAATGTTCCAAAAATGTTAATGCATAATAACAAACTTTAACAGTTTGGGCCTTCTTTTACGATACAACCGAATACGGCCCTGTTTGATTGTTTCTGTATTTGTATGAACCAACACCAATATAGAAAATACCACACTTTTCTGCTATTACACTACTTCTTTATATTTTACTTCTTTGGAGTGCAATGAGGAAGCAAGAATTGGCGAAAATAGCAAAATGGCTGAGTTTGACAGTTATGGTCACTAAGAAAGAGAGCATATTCAGCCCTAACACTACCTTGTCTAGTTCTGCCATGGGTATTTCTTGTATTTCGATGGTAACAAAGATTTTCATGGGGTAATCGTGGGATTTTATAATTGGTATGACTTTTTTAAAATTTTATGCTGTTAAAGTAATATAATAACGATTTTGATGAATTTAAATATAAAAATCTCGTGTCACGGTGTTTGTTTAGTAGGTATGAGAATAGGTCGTAAAGTATTTTTCACCCTCCTACCCCCAATGGGCGTGGCTCCTTCCATACGACCCAAATTTGCGATATCGAATGTCTGGAGTTATAAGCCGCTTAGCCTCGGAACTCGGTATTCGATGCTCGTCCCGCTTCGCTGATAACATTTTATGGGAGTTGGGCAAGGAAGCGTGGCACCTCCCATACAACCGAAATTTGCGATATCGAATAGCTTTGGAGTTATAAGCAGCAGAGCCTCGGTATTCGACCACAATTTACACGATCCGTTTCACTGATAACATTTATGGGCGTTAAACAAGGGGGAGTGGCACCTCCCATACAACCCAAATTTGCGATATCGCATAGCTTTGGAGTTATAGGCCGCACAGCCTCGGAATTCAGTATTCGAACTCAATTTGCACATGCAAATTTACTGATAACTTTGTATGGCGTTGGACAAGGGGCGTGGCACCTGCCATACAACCCAATTTTGCGATATCGAATAGCTTTGGAGTTATAGGCCGCACAGCCTCGGAATTCGGTATTCGAACACAATTTACACGTGGCGTTTCACTGATAGAATTTTAGAGTTGGACAAAGGGGCGTGGTACCTACCATTTAACCCAAATTTGCGATATCGAATAGCTTTTGAGTTATAATTATATATTCAATTTACACATGCATTTTTACTGATAACTTTGTATGGCGTTGGACAAGTGGACGGGCACGTCCCATACAACCTAAATTTGAGAGATTCAACAGCTTTTGAGTTATATGCAAAGAGACTAAGATAAGATAATATAAGTTAAGAGTTGACTTTTACTTTTAAAAATAAAAGTTTTCTCTCACTTTTAACTTTTAAACTTAAAAGTAAAATTCAAGAGTCTCATTGATTTTTATTTTCCAAAAAAAAATTTATAAGTCTTTAAAGACTTTTATTTTAAAAAGTTAGTTTTAAGAGTCTTTCGAGACTTTTATTTTACATAAGTCTTAATAATAGTCTTACAATAAAAAAAATGCAAAAAAAATCAAAATATGTTTCTGTATAGTTTCTGACAGTACCCATACAAACTAAGCCAAAACTTTAGCTCAATCAGCCCAGTAGTCAATTTTTATAATTTCTGAAAAAATTGGGAGCAGCTAAAGTGCGACCATGCCCATTTTTACACAAAATGCCGAAAGTAACTATACAAACTAAATTACCAAACTTAGTTTATTACAATTAAGACCAAAACCGTCTTAAGTAAAGAATATTCTTTCATTTGTGGGCGGTAAAAAGGGGCGTGGATGCCCATTTTTAGTACAATTGCTGACAGTAGCCAATTAAATTAAATTACCAAATTAAAGTTTTATACGACCCAAACCGTTTGAAATATACCATTTTTATAGGTTTGGGGGCGGCAAAAGAGGGTGTTGCAAATTTTTTTCTTAACCATCTTCTACCTGAGAGAAATCGACTGCCAAAATTTCAGCTCAATAGGCCCAGTAGTTTTTGAGTCTTTAGGCATCACACAGAGAGACAGAATATTTGTATGGGAGTATATGGGAAAGTCTTAAAAATGCCATATCTCTAAAATGCCAGAACCACAGACCCGATTTTGTGCAAAATGCACGTAAACCACCTACAAACCATACCTAACGTTCCATGCTATTTTGGTTGAAATCGTAACAATCCTGTTAGTTAGCGGCGACATCAAAACGTACACTTCTTTTTTTATATATATATATATATAGAGTAATCAATTAATTACGTAAATTAATTTATATATAAATTGCTTGAATTAATATGATTAAAATGTTTTCCTTAGGTAATATCATCAAATAATACGTTTTTAATAAGTTTCAGTTTTTTTGGTCACGGAAGACTTTTTGTGGAAATGCTCATATACACCGAATATCATTATAAAACATGCACAACTCCGGAATTGTAACCGTTTCTGAAAATTGGGCGAAGTTATAGTTCGACCACGCCCATTTTTTGCTAAGTTTTTAAAAGTAACCACACGAACTTAATTGCAAAATTTTAGTCCAAGTTAATCTAAAATATAGCATTTCAATTGATTTGTAAGTGGTTATAGGGGGTGTGGCAACTTTTGTTTGTTTTTATTATTTGAGATATAAACCTTGATAACGGATGTTGTAAACTTGGTGGCCTAAGGTGTTACCGTTTCTGAGATCTTAAAAGACACTGCACAATTGATTTTGTGTGTAAAGAAGGGACGGTAAAAGTTAGAAACTCAGGAATTATAATGATTTCTGTAATGTGGGAGTAATTATGGTTCTACCACGCCCATTTTTTGCTGAGTTCTGAAGAGTCACCATACGAACTATATACAAAATTTTAGCCCAATACAACCGAATTCATCTGAAAATAGCGTTTTTATTTTTTTGTGCGCGGTAATAGGGGGTGTGGCAATTTTTATTTATTTATTATTTGAGATATGGGCCTTGGCAGCAAATGTTGTAAATTTGATGCCTTTAGGTGTTACCGTTCATGAGATCTTAACGGACACCAACCCACACAAACGATTTGTATGGGAGTATGTATATGGGAACATTTTTAACGGAACCACTTTCGAACCACACCGATTTCGTGCAAACTTTACATAAACCATTTACAGACCATCCCCAACGTACCCTGAAGTTTTGGTTTAAATCGTTCGACCCGTTTTTGCAGTTAGTGGTTACATCAAAATGTACACATTTTTTTATATATTAGACATTTATTCCCCGGCAGAAGTTGTTCTGTCACAGATCGCCTTGCTGCCATATACGAAAATGTCAAGAAATTTCAAATATATTCACCATTTTCAGTATAGCTGCCGAAAGTAACCATACGAACTAAATAACCAAATTTTAGTCTAATACGATCAAAACCGTGCGAAATATAGCATTTTTGTTGTTTTGCAAGCGGTAAAAAGGGGTGCGGTAAAATATTTTCCTTGAACCATCTCGTAATCGAAATAAATCGACGGCCAAAATTTCAGCTCAATTTAGCTTAAGCTTCACTCCAAGCTGACCCCCCTAAAAGTGAGCTTAACTAAAGTGAGACAGACCCATTTTTAGTGCACTTGCCGAGAGTAACCAAATGAACTAAATACTGCATTTCACTATCCTGAAGAACCAAATATTTATAACCATCCAAATTCTAACCAGCTGCAAGATCTATAGTGTTCAAGTTTATTTAAAAGCCAAAACTGAATTACTTACTTTTTCCTTTACCAACAAACCTTATTGATTCCCCGTTAAAATTAAGATTTCGAAAAGAATTGAACTATTTATCTTATTATTATAATAATAAATAATTTAAAATCTAAGTAGACATCTTATTAAATAATATAATAAGGTATGAACTCTTATTATTTATTTATTTTTTATTTATTTATTATTAATTCATGTGTAATAACTAAGCCTTCTTTGGCCAATTACTCTATTACAAGACGTATTAGTTTGAGTTTCTTAAGCTAAAACAATATTGTGTCTTACAATTACTTATAAACTATTTATTAATTTTAATTGAAATGCACAAATCCAGAGCGGCTTCCCTATCAACGAAAATTTATTCTCAGAAAAAAAAGTTAAGGTAAGATATTTACTCCCAATTACTTTAATTAGTTAAATATTAATAATTAGTTGTATCAACCATATTTTAAGTGTAGGAAGAAAATATCTTTATTAGTTGAGAAAGTATGACCATTGCATCAGCGACAAATTAAAAAAGAAAGAAAAAAATATTTTTAAGCTACATGGAATTTTAACTAAGCAAAGCAAAGTGTCCCTATTAAACATTCACAGAGCATTGCCAAGAGAGTATTCCAAAAGCTTGCCTCTAAACGTAGCAGGTGTAGCCGAAAAAGTGCGAAAGCCTAGTGGTAACTTATTCCAACAACGGGCTATTCTAATAAGAAATTAATGTTCAAAAAAGGACGATGAGATTCGTGGAATAACAATTTGTGTGTTTCTAGATGAACGTGAGAAAACAAATTTTTGCGCTAAGTATAACGGGATGTTAGTTTTGACAATTTTGTAAAAGCAAAGTAACAAGCCAATTTTTATAAAATTATTCCAAGAACATTTTACGAACTTCAAAACGTATGGGGATGTATGTTCCCGCCAATGAACACCATAAACAAAGCGAACTATTTTGTTAAAAATTACTTCAATTTTTTTGATCCTGTAAGAGACAGTACCAGAATAAATCGCAAGACCGTAAGTTAAGTTGGACATCATAAGCATGTGAGCTATTTTATACTTGATGTGGAGAGGTAGAAACAAGTTAGTGCTATATTGTTTTCTTAATGTAAAATTAATTCTGCCACTCAGACTATCTATCTGTGTGGCAAACGATAGCTTATTATCAATAATAACGCCAAGGCATTTTATGCTATTAACAAAAAGAATTCGTTCATTGTTTATACGGATATCTAAATTGTCCTCATCCGACCTGGACGGACTGAACTGAATAGCTTTCGTTTTTTTAGAATTAATGACTAAGGGCCACTTTCTCAATGTCCGGTTAGTCTACCTCTTAACCAGGACTTAGCTAACCATACGTTAGCTAAAAAAATCATTTTGATTTCACCAGGTGCTGGTTAAGCAACTGTCGGTTAGATGACTAATTGTGAATTTTTGAATTGTGAATACGTAAAAACATCATATCGACTGTCTCGTGTTTACAAATTTTTTGATTTTGTGCTGCAAATCGGAGAACTGCACAAGCCTACTTGAAGTCTATTTCAAGCGCTTGCTTAAAATACAAGTTCAATCTAGCTTGAGCTTGATAATTTTGAATCAAGTATAGCTTGTAATTGAATATAAATAAGCCCACGCACAGCTTGCAAGTATTCTAGCTTACTAGCGAACGGCACGAAGTTTTAAGTAAAGGAAAGCTTGATGCCTTCGGCAAAAGCTTGTAAGCCTCGCAAATATCCAAATTATTGAATTAAAGTAAGTATCCAAAAAATTCAATGAGCTTCTTTAGAGAAAGCTTAAGCGTAATAGGACTTTTAAGGATTCTGTGGACTCCGTGGTGTGAAGTTTAAGGGTAAATGATTTCGAAGATGATGTCAAACTTTAAAATTTAAGATAGCAGATAGAGTTGCCACCTAGATTTTTTTTTATTTTTCCGAATTCTTGCAATTCTGAAATTCTGACAACGGATTTTATTTCGAATATAATGTCACAGTTTTAAAATTTAAGATGGAGGTTAGGGCTGCCACCTAAATTTTTACCACAGTATTGCCACCTAATAATATGTATTTTTAAAAGTTTTAAACATCATTTATCAGTGTTAAGGGGTCGCTGATTTCGAATCTAAAGTCAGAATTTTAAAATTGAAGATGGTGGATAGGGTTGCCACCTTAACTTTTTTTAGTTTTATAAATTCGGGGCTGGCAAAAAAAAAATGGTACACCAAAAATGGGTCGCTGAATCCGAATCCGTTGTCAGAATTTCAAAATTATAAGATTTTGTAATAATAGGGTTGCCACATAATAATATATATTTTCACGAGTTTTAAACGTCATTTATTAGTGTTAAGGGGTCGCTGATTTCGAATCTAAGGTCAAAATATTAAAATTTGCCAGCCCCGAATTTATGAAACTAAAAATAATTAAGGTGGCAACCCTATCAACCATCTTGAATTTTAATATTCTGACCTTACATTCCAAATCAGCGACCCCTTAACACTGATAAATGACGTTTAAAACTATTGAAAAGACATATAATTAGGTGGCAACCCTATTATTTCAAAATTTCATATTTTTTTTGCCAGCCCCGAATTTATAAAACTAAAAAAGTTAAGGTGGCAACCCTATCCACCATCTTCAATTTTAAAATTCTGACTTTAGATTCGAAATCAGCGACCCCTTAACACTGATAAATGATATTTAAAACTTTTAAAAATACATATTATTAGGTGGCAATACTGTGGTAAAAATTTAGGTGGCAACCCTGACCTCCATCTTAAATTTTAAAACTGTGACATTATATTCGAAATCAAATCCGTTGTCAGAATTTCAAAATTACAAGAATTCGCAAAAATAAAAAAAATCTAGGTGGCAACTCTATCCGCCATCTTAAATTTTAAAGTTTGACAGCATCTTCGAAATCATTTACCCTAAAATGGCGCTAACCGAAACCACAACTTGCCGTTAACTTAATCAGCACTTAACTGACAGTTCAACCTTAACCGAACATTGAGAAAGGGCTTTTTTGCTAACTGCTGGTTAAAGTTCTGATTAGTGCTTAACCGGACATTAAGAAAGCGGCCCTAAATCATTAGCTAACATCCAAGATTGGATGTTGCACAGATTGTAATTGACTACAGCCTCGAGCACATCCGTAAATTGGCGCTCACCAGAAAACAGCATCTGAATATCGTCCGCAAAGATATGCAGTTTACATACTTCCGGGTCAATGGTGTTCACAATATCATTGATATATAAAGTAAACAATAGAGGGCCAAGAACCGACCCTTGCGAAACACCTGAGACAATATTGAGACAGTCAGATTCAACTCCTTTGTTAGACACAAATTATTTGCGATCACACAGATACGAAGACATCAATCTGCATGCTGCATTTGAAAAATTAAATTTCCGTTTTAGTTTATGAACTAGATTTACATGGTTCACAGTGTCAAAGGCTTTGGCAAGGTCGAGGGACACCAGAATAGTAGTTTTATGTTTATTTATATTTTCTCTAACGCAATCAGTAAGACCTAGCAGAAGAGTTGTGGTGCTGTAGGCATTTCGAAAACCCGACTGACAATCATCGATCAACTTAAAACGTTTCGTATAATTCATAATCTGGTTTTTGATAATATTTTCTAAAATTTTGGATAAAGCTGGCAGAATACATATCGGTCGTAGATTATCGAGTGAACTATTGAAGGAACCTTTTGGTATTGAAACCACTCTTGCAATTTTACAGGATGATGGAAACTTTGAACTGGTAAGAATACAATTTGTAAAGAATAATAAATTATGTTTAATATAGGGAAATATTAACTTAATAAATTTGATAGGAATTTTATCATACCCAATAGAATTTGATTTAACGTTTAAAACTGCTTCAACAAGCTCAGATTCCGAAATATTATTAAAAGAGAAACAGTCTTCCACGTCTTGGTACAAATCAAAGTCTAACTGGGGGCTTGTATTACTATTTTGATTATTAATAAAAGATTGGTTTATAGTGTTCACATTATACCCTACAATTTCTGAAGTTGAACCAGTACAACCATTATTTCTCAACATGTTCCATATTTGTCTGCTATCCATACCCTCAAACGCTCTCCGTCCAAAATTTCTCTTCGTCTTGCGAATTATCGATTTTGCTCTATTTCTATATTTACAGAAAATTTTCCAATTTATTTCAGACTTATTCAACTAATAAGCTTTGAAAGCAAGATCTCGTATAGATTTGGCAAAGCGTATATCCTTTGAATCTAATACAGTGTTGTTATAGTGCTTAACTTTGTATCTCGTAAGTGGAACAAGACAAAAAGCATCAGTTATCGCTGAGTTAAGCACTGAAAGTTGCAGATGAACATCATTTGAAGAGTACATGTTCGAAAAATCAAATGTAGACAGTAAAGATATAAGAGCATCATGATTAGTGTTTTTGTAATTTCGAAATTCAACATATTCTTCAGTGCGAGGTATAGGAAGATTTAGAGAAATAAAAATTAAGGCATGATGAGATATCCCCGGAGAAAGCATTTGATCCGATAGCTCAACAAGAGATAAATCACTTAGAAGAAAACAAATCAATAAGCGATGTAGATTTGTAGTGAGAATCATAATGGGTGGGGCGTGAATTATGTACACAAGACAGGCTATATCTATGACCAAGACAACGTAGATATGTTGAGTTGTGATTATTGAATAAATTATAATTAAAATCACCCATTATGACAACATACTCATATCTTACAAAGAGATCGCTCAGTAAATGTTTAAAAGAAACAATATTCCCATAAGGTAGATAAACAACTCCAAGTAAGATTTTTGTCACGCCGTGTAGGATCTCTACAAATAAAGCTTCACAATTACCGTATTCAATTGATTTAAAAATGACTTTATACTTAATTTTTTATGAGATTATTGAGATAATTTTAAGAGGACTGAAAAGATGGTTTAATACTTTGAACATTAATATGGCCAATATTAAGATTTAATTGAAGATTTTGTAGCTTGGAACATAGCACTGAATTGTCGCTGGCAATGAGACCTAAGTTATCAACCAAATTTATACATAAGATAGAAAAACCGCAGTAAATAAGTGCATAACATAATAAAACGAAAATTTACTTAAATTATTTAATTAAACAATTTTTAAAAGAAAATTAAACAAATTCACGATTAGTAGTTGGTCAATAAAATTTTCATACTTCAGTAGTCGATCCAACAACAGTTATAAGAAGAAGTTTAGAGTCAAAGTTGCTTAGTGTAACATTTTACAGAATAATTATTATGCATTAAGCCACATACCGATGGCTTAGTATAGAGACGGCACAGCTACATTTTTATCACTTTTCAGGAGAAGGAAAAAACTGAATAAAAAAAAAAGGTAAAAGGTAAAAAAATCTGAAACTTTGGAAAGAAAAACTAAATTAAATGTCGTTTTTAATAAAATAGTCTATAAGCTTGCAATCATAGCGCACTAATTTTTTAAGGAAGGTTTATTTGAGAGTGATCTTCAATAATATATTAAAACGCAATTTCGGAGAAAAACAAGTTAAGCCTATTCTAATTTAAGTCATCGATATCTAATCTGAATTCTATTTTACAAAAAGAACTGTAGGATATCATTCAATTCAGGAACTGATTAAATAAAGATAGTATAACACCGTTACTTTTGAATTAAGATATATAATATGAATCCATTTTACAAAATAGAAAGTAGGATATCATTTAATTAAGGAATTGGTTAAATAAAGATCCTATGAATATGTTTACTATAGAATTAAAACATATTATTTAATATAATAACTTAAAACTAAAGTGAAATCTTATTATATAATATAATACGTTACAAACGGAAATATTTTCTTATTATATAATATAATAACTTACAAACTAACTTATAACTAATTCGGGAAACATGTTGATCAAATTTTTAACTTACGTAACTAATCTTAATGCTAGCTAACCTAAATTTTTATAAATATTTACAACTTAAAACTACGTAAAATAATAATATGTGTTTATTCACATATGTTTTAGAATTATGTGTAGTCTCAAATCATTTAGTCTCTTTGAATCAAACTTTTTTATTTCATCGCGCAATGAAATAAATTTTCAAAGCAAATTTATTTTCTGCTAAAATTCAAAGATACTTTGTGAAACGAAAAAGCTTTTAAGAGTGGCACAATCCTTTGTAAATAACCTTTTTATATATTTCAGTAGTTGTAAATCTGACCTTGAAAAATCAAACTTTTTTATTTAATCGCACAATTTTTTGGTGGTTATCATTAAAAATTTCATCAAATTGTAGTCTTGCAATATCTTTAATATAAATCAAATTGCAATATCTTTAATATAAATAAAAAATTATTATAAATTATAAAATATAATAAAGTCAAATACAATTTTTTTACATAGTTATAAAATATTTCTGCATTATTTTTCCAAAAACGCGTGAGAATCGCCAAAAAGTATGAAAGCTTATTTTGTTTGTAAACTTTTATATCGCATTTCTTCACCGACTATTAGCGCTAATCCGTGGATTAGACCTGTTCACGGTATTTAGTTTTTACATCATGAACTGGTCTAATCCACGGATTAGCGCTAATACTCGGTGAAGAAATTGGCCGTTAAACCGTTGAATAATATATATTCTTGAATTAGCCATTGCGAAAAATTCAATCGCAATGAAAAAATTCAAATATTGAACAAAGCTCAATAAATATTGAAGACAATAAAAAGTTAATGACAAAAATAATGACTAAAATGAAAAAGTGGTTGATTTTGGGATATTGCAAATAGTGGGAGGTAAAAGTGGTAGAATCCAAAAAAGTCAAAAAAGTGGTAGATCTACCACAATTGTGGTAAAGTGACAACACTGGTTGCAAACAGAGTGAACGCCGAAGCGGACAGGTAGGCAGACAGACGCAGGCAAACTATGTAAACAAGCGGGTTAAAAGTTAGTTTGGCTTTATTTCTATCTCGTTTCTTCGCAGGCTAATGCCTGCGCCTGTCTGCCTGTCTGCCTGTCTGCCTGCCTGTCTGAATCGGCGTTCACTCTGTCCGCAACCTAAGACTATACCAGCAATAGTTTTAAAATATATTACATCTAAAAAATTTCTCACCAAAAATGTAGCCATTGCACTTCGTATTCTGTTAACTTTGCCAGTAACCGTCGCCAATATTAAGCGCAGTTTTTCGAAGTAAAACATTATAAAAAATTATTTGCGCTCCATCGAATGCTTCGCTCGAGGGCTTAGCTTTGATATCAATTGAAAACGAATTATGTAAAAATATTGGTTTTACCGATATCTTAAATGTTTTTGAAGAGGCTACAGTACGTAGATAAAATATGTAACTACTTTGAGCCAGTCAATTATTCATTTATAACTGAACGCGTGTATTAAAATAGCTTTTTTATCTTTTATTTTTTTTTTGTAATTGAAGTATTTGAAGTGGTATTTTTTATTTTTATTATGTAAAAAAATTAGTTTTTATACAATTAGCAAGTATTCTTAATTTTATTTTAAGCGCTAGTGTTATTTCTTATTTTATTTAAAAATAAAATTTAAATTTTAATTTTTCGCAAATATTTAACTCTATTTATCTTCTACAGTCCTTTTTTATTAAATAAAATCTAATCCAATTTTTTAGAAAAATATTTGTTTTATTGGAGTAGGGGAGGCAAATTTTGTTTTGCTCCGAGCGCCCAAATCCTTACCTACGGCCCTGCGTCTAAGCAAAGCAAACGGCGCGTGGAGCTTGCAAAAGCTCATGCGAGTTGGACTTAAAGTCAATGGAAATTCGTAGTCTGGAGTGATGAAACTAAGGTCAATCGCATTCGACCTGACGACAGAAAAGACGTAAGGCGTCCAAAAAAGGCTGAGCTTCATCAGAAATATGTTTCACCGGTTGAAAGCATGATGGCGGGTCGAAAAATGTTTGGTGATGCTTTTCCTGGAACGGAAATCCTTTAAGTAACTCAATCAGATAACTCGAGTGGCCATCGTCCATTGCAAATTATAATCCTATAGAGCAGTTATGGGGAGACGTCAAAAAGATAATAAGCGCTTAAAACATCTTCGAATTTTATTGAACTATTTGAGAAAAGTAAGTTTGCGCGGGAAGCCATCCCCGATAAAAGATGTTGGAATCTAATACGATCCATGCAACCCAGATGCCAAGCCGTCACTAAGCAGAAAGGTTATCCTACCAAATACTGATAGCAAAATACATAAAAGCAGAAAAACGTTCCAATTTATGACCCTACCAAAAGTAAACATTTTTTAAAATAACTTTAAATGAATTAAGAATTGTTCAAATTGCTTTATTTTTTATGTTAATTTAACAATGGGATAACCAAATGATATGTTACAACACATTCCGTTTAAAACAAAGTGAACTTTATTAATAAAAAATTTTAAAACTATCCTCCACCAGAAGTGTTTCTAATTAGTTTGCAACTGAAAAAATTAAGATTTTTGAATTTTTTTTATCCGACTTTTGACTCTATATCTGAAGAACCCGGTGGTAAAGGAAAATTAAAAACAGATATACGTTACTTAGGGAGGTCCCTCAACACATTGCATATGGTCTCGTATCTGTTGACTCAACGACCAAACAAAATTTTTATTCAAAGGAGCCCATGGTCCTTTTTGCTAAAAAAACCAATGATTCACAAATCTTATATTAAATATTTCAACTTCACGTTATTATGAAAGCTATGTTTTTTTAATATTCCTTTAGTAATTTTCAAAATTATAAAACTATTCGAAAATGAGTCATAGCAGATTAAAATAATAAAATCGGTAATAAGACTCATATGAAGTCACGTGTAATGTACCATTTTTTCCCCTCAAGTCTTTTTAGTCGGAAGATTAGCACTTTTTGACTCTTTTAATCGATGAAAAAAGCCGTAAACGACTAGAATTTTTCAAAAATTTCATAAAGTTCTGGGTAGGGTTATTAAATATTTGTAGTTGTGAAATTTTACCTGATTCTCTTCGACGAAGCTTCAATATCGAAAAATTTTTATTTAATAGATATTATCTTTAGTTAATAATATGTATAATCTCCTTCCACATATTGCATCAAATTATATTTCAGAAGTCATTCAACGTTAGTCTTGTTAAAATGGACGTCTTATCCTAAACTTGCATTCGGTCGACCGTGAGTTGATAGCTAGACTAGAAAGAGTTCTTGAGGAGCATAATATTAGGATAAGTAAAAGCATATATTATTTTATTATTTTTTATTATTCACGGTAACAGTTTAAAAGAATGTATTATTAAATATTTGTACAGAGATAATACATTGTATTATACGTCAAATAAAATTATTTTTAACCGTTTTTTAATTTGAATTTAGCTGAATAAAATAAATAACACTAAAAAAAAAAACACGAAAGTTAAAGGAAATTTTCATTAATTAATGGATAGTAAACCCTTACGCATAGAACTCAATTTTTAATTAAAAAAAAAAAATAACTTTAAGAACTAGGAATTCCTTATTCACATTTTCAAGATGTTTGCATGTCGCTATTTTACATTTTTTTAATAATGTACGGTCAAATAAAAAAATATTTATACACAAAAATATTTAAAACTCAAAATAAAAATTAAATTTTAGGCATGTTGAGAAAATCGCAAAACCTTAACCTAACCACAAAAGTAAAATAAGTGTAAGTGATTAGTTGCCACTTATTAACAAGTTATATAAAAAATTGGTGCTTGTTTAATATTTTTTCCAAAACAATAGTCCGGCTTAAGTTTTCTCCTCCTTTTCCTTATTATAACGCTCCAATTCCTTCAGAAACTGTGCCTTAGGTTTCATTACATTTGGACGATCACCGCGACAGTTCGGACAGTACCATTTACCCTTTGGTTTAAGCACAAGAGACACGCACGAAAAGTGAAACCATTCAATTGGACATAAATCATTATCGCAGAGTATCATCTCGCCAAAAGAAATCTGTTCAAATAAAGATATGAATAAATAACTACAAGGAACGCACAAAAAAGTGTTTCCTCTGCCTACCTGATCACAAAGACAGTAGGTTGGCTCATCAGGATCAATGGGGTCAAGTGGTGGCGTTTCCTCGCGCATGTTCTGTGTGTTCGAAACTTGTGCTCCGCGTGCTTTGCGCTTCTTTTTTTTGCCAGAATTGTTTCCTCCACCAGTTCCACTTCCAATACCACTACCACTAGTTGCAGCAGCTCCCGATACACCTTGACCTTGCACGGAATTCTTTTTCTGAGCGACATTACTACCGCTACAAACTGTAGATTGCTTCTGTGAAGTGATGCCAATGTTGCCTACAAGATTATTTTTATCAACTCCAACGTTACCGCCACCACTGCTTCCGGCTTCATTAGCCGAATTAGATTCGTTTGCACAAAGCTCCATTTGTGTCACAGTTTCATTGCGACGTCGCGAACGTTTACTAGCAACGCGTTGGGTCTCAGCAGCACTTAAATTTAAATTATTTCCAATTGTTTGAGCACCACTTCCGACTTGGAGGCTTGATCCAGGTTGAGCAGCATTACCGTTGCTAGCATGTACTGACCGATCTAATGTGGGTGCAGATGCACCATTTCCGGTGCTCACTACGTTGCCCGCAGGATATGTATTGTACATGATCAATTCCTTGCAACCAACTGCTTCAGCGGTATTGATGCCGTTTGTTGGTATGTTTTCGCGTATGGGACTCTGAGTACGTGGTACTTTTACTGGAGTACATCCACCTTGAATGTCGTTCTGTTGTTGTTGTTGTTGTTGTTCTTCCTTTATGTCCAAATTTTTTTGGTCTGAATCTAGTTGACGTGTTTTGTGATCAATCAACTCCTGAAGTTGATTAACGATTTGCATTTTCTCATCGCCAAGTTCCTGTGCCTGAATGAGACTTTGTTGCATGCGTACAATGGCTCGAGATCGTCGATTAGCGGAAGAATCACCGGAATTTTGAAGTGTCTTCCAAAGATCGTAGTAATGGTCAACATCGCGCAGGTGACCTGCAAAAGAAAACATTTATATGAACCTTATTTGACGATTGGCTTTCGATCATATATTCATAACCAAGTCTCAAACAAACTTAAGAGAGCTTAAGCCAAACCTACTGAGGCTATATTACTTTGCACCCAAAAACAACCTTCCCTAATAATCTATTTAATTTTTATCAACTTTTTTCTATTACTACACTTACTGCGGTATTGCACATCGATGTCTCTTATTCGTGACAGTTGACGCTGTACATCGTCGGGTAGATTCTCTACGGAATCGATGTAGTTGTCCACATATGTGGCGGAAAAGATTGCCTCGGAGGCGATGGGATTTAACATTATGCTGCATGCACAAAACGTTGCCGCACCAACAAGAACGTTTGTTTATCTACGTAGACTTGGATTTACGTAAAGTTTATTGAATAGATTTATTTAATTTATTTTCAATTCGAGATAAAAGTATCGATTCCAAAATAATATTTTTCAGTTATGATGCTTTTATTTAGTTCGCGTATTTGTGGAACTTAAGTAAATTGCTGGGTCTACTGTACAACTTGCATGAATGTTTGTTGTTGTTCTAATAATTGTACAAGCATTAAATAAGTGTTGCAAAACATATAAGCTACTCCAGTACAATTTTGAGCGTAGGAATGGAGCCCTTTTTCACAAGGCAATTCTCGAGCAATAATTGCTTTCATCGCAAGCAGTTTGTGATTAATTCGCCGCATCGGGGGTCGACGATAAAAAACAGGGGCTGAATTCAACGAGTATATATTGTAAGAGATTTCACTAGTCGCTCGTTATTTTTTGATCGCTGGTATTAGCCATCCATCGACAGAACCATGTTAGAAGAATAGAGGTTGATGCACCAGATGAGAGCATACTGCCGGAAATGTCAAAACGAAGCAAAACTGTTTTCTTTTTTCTCTTTTGTTTCCATTCACCACACAGCTGAATTTGATAGACATGGTGTGGTGACTCAATAACTTGAAGTTGCATCACCACATTAGTTGAATTCCTAGCTTCCATTTTACTTATCTTCTGTTACATTGATTTTCAACTTACATTTTACTTACCTTCTCGTTGATTCTTAACTTACATTGTACTTACCTATTGTTGATTATTAATTTACATCTTACTTACCTCAACTTAACATTTATATTATTCTTATGTTAATTTATTTACACTTTGTTATAAATACTTGTTATTATAAAAACATTTGTATAAATATTCATATTTGTATCAATCAGAAATTTTCATTTGAAAATTTCAGTTGAATAAAAGATTTTCAAATAAACAGTTATAAAAAATATATATAAAAATAAAAGTTATAAATAATCAAAATTAAAAAGTTTGTTGTGCACCAAATAGAGGGGCAAGCACCCTCTTCTATTACCCCCCTGCGGACACCCATGGAAGTATCTAAAAATTATGCTTGAGTATCCAAAGTAGCAACCAAAATGTTGCTACTAGTAAAATTTCCAACTAGAAACAAACAAAATTCGGCAACTACAAGAAGATGGAAGAAAAAAAACACACATACATATAAATAATGAGCTGTAAAATTTGTATCAAATAGAATTTTTATATTCTTTCATAAAATCTACAATATTTCTTTGTTTTACTTTAAATTTATAAAATACTGCTAAGCCAATTCTATTTTATTGCTACATATTTTTTATTATCTAATAATTATTTCATTAGCTGAATCAGAATTCTGTCTTTCTATTCAGCTAATGAAATATCTAAACATTTTTCTCTGCAGCAGCAACCAAAATATAGCTACAGCAAAATCACAACAAAAATTTCCAGCTGGAAACAAAATAAATTCAGCAACCCTGCACATGCAAAAAAGAAGCTGTAAAATTTCTTCCGAAAACAACACAAATCGAGAAGAAACGTTGCGAAATTGAGTTAAATGGCAAGCAGCTGTCTACTTGCATTTATTTTATTTTATGTGCGCTAAAATTTTATAATAAAAAGGTGATGGTCTTGTTATTTAAAAGTGATTATTTGATTATTTTTATGTGTTGTAATAGCTGCGTTCCGTTCGCTTCAAAATAGTCCAGATTATTTTTTTTACATGCAAAGCAAAACCAAAAATAATAATCCTATAACAAATAGGATTATTTTTGCTATCTATATAAAATTGTGATATAGCCTTTATGAGCTGTCGACCATCGAATGTTAAATAAAAGAAAACAAAATAAACCGCGTGTGTCACACACATTGAAAGCATTCGGCGGAGCCAACAGTTGCACTTAAATAATTTATATAATTGCATAATTTTAATAATTAAATTAAATAATTTACAATTTTTCTGACGTTTAGAGTAAAACACATTCAGAGAAAAACATCGTTCACTAAGGTATCGCTACCATAACAGTTCACAACAGTTTTGAACGACACACGTTCTCATGACACCTAATAGTTATTGTTATTGTATCATTGCTTGTTTGAATTTAATTTTGACTGCCCTCTACTAGTCGTTTTTCTTGCCATTCCTTTGAGAAAATTTGTTTTCGCGGTTATATTAAGGCGAAAGGAACGCAGATATTGTTTGCGAAAATAATCAACTATTATGAATGTAAGTAATTTGACAATAAGTGATGTGTAATATAAACTTAGCAAATATTTGCAACCGGGTTCTTTTGCATTGCTCTAACAAATATTTTGTTTCTTAAATGTCTTCTTTTATGTAAATGGGCATTCTTTTTAAATCGCATTACCTTGAAAGTAAAAACTTTTTAAAGGAAAAACAGTATTATAATCAGAGTATTACAATAAAAAAATTTAACTAAAGCGAAAGTGCCCGTTTTAGAATATTACTTTCTAGTACTTGATATTTAATATATACACATTGGTATATATCATTTAAACAGATTGGTAGAATTCTCACTTGCCGCAGAGTGAGTGAGAAAAACATGAAGTTTTATCGATTCACTTTTCTTACACAAACACTTTTTTTAAAGATTCTATTGAAGTGAAATCGGAACATGTGACAACTTATGGATTTGGAACAAACGAATAGAACAGAAATCGATTCAGATTATTACACAAACAGTGTAGGTGAGAAATACGTCAGAGTGTCGTCAAATAGGTAACATGGATCGGTAACTGCGATCGTTTCGAGTTACAAGAACGAGCTACTGTTCTGTCGATGGATGGCTAATATCAGCGAGCAAAAAATAACGAGCGGCTAGTGAAATCTCTTATAATATATACTCGTTGATTTAACTGAGTTAGATTGCATGCGTTCAGAAGGTGCAACAGTTACTTAACTGTTGAGCGAGGTTTTATTGAATTTATGCATTACTTTTTGTTTTATTTTATTTCTGCAACTGCGCTGACATAAAATGTAACAAACCGTTCAGCAGTCACACAAAGTAGTGGAAACTGATATTAGGGATGGATAGTCGAGCAGTCGAAAAGCAGATTAGTAAACTTTTTCATAAATTTTTTGACTTTTTAAAGTCGATTAATGATATTAATTATTAGTCGAAAATCGATTTTTTATCGACTGTTTTCGGTTTTGGTAAATTATTTTTTATTCATAATTAATATGATTTTGTTACAATAACAAATATGTTTGTATCGATAACATTTAGTTTTCCCTTAGTGAAAAACGATAGCAGCACTGGTGCGTTCAGTTCGCCAACAAAGTAGTCAACTTTGAAAAAACAATATAATAGGGTTATTTACTATTCAGTGCACTTACCTGTGCAGTTGAGGAGTTGTGCACTTTACAAAAATAAAATACACGTACGTCAAAAATATGCAAAAGTGCTTTTCTACTTTTGCCTTAAACTTGAGGACTTGAGCAGTTGTGCACTTATGTTCACTGAAAAATTTTGACAGCTTTGAAATAGTGATGGAGTGTGTTCACGAAAACCTAACTGCACAAGTCCTCAACTGCACTGGCAAGTGCACTGAATCGTGAATACCCCTAATGCAAATTATAATACCCCTAAATTTGTGCCAGCGCTGCCGAAAGTACTACAATTGTTGTATTTTACTCCTATTGGATAGTGCGTACTACTATACTCCCCAAATATGAATAGTAGTAATACAATTATCAACAACCTTATAACAGCATACTGGTATATATGTATATGAAAACCTAAGCTATCGCGTTCATGGGCTTTGCAATACATTTTAAGAATTTGCAGTCTATAATCTCAACACTGATATGACTATTTGTCATATAAACTACTTATACGTAAATAATAAGTATTGTTTAATATTAAAAAATATGGTAACAAAAATATATATAAAATTTTTTTAATATTAAAAAATATGGTAACAAAAACTATTTATAATGTTTTAAACTATTTAGGAATTGGTGAAACAAAAATTATAATAACAATCCAACATTTCAACCACGCAAACAACAATCGCTAAGCCCAATTTTGTGTGCATTTCTGATGAACATACCAATGACGACATTTGGGACGTTTTTAACCGATCCACTAGCAGAGTAACACTGCAACAGAAATTGATGGAATTTCTATTCAACTACGCCAATACCTTGCACAACCACCAGCAAATCGTAAACTAAACAAACATCGATTTTTATTATGGGATACAATCCGAGTTGAGTTACCTTTCATGTAGGATACTGCACAAATAATTTTGCCTATAGTTGCAACCTCCGTACCTTGCGAACGCTTGTTCTCGCATGCAGGTATTATCGCCAACAAATTACGCAACCGCCTTTCGCCAAAACATGCCAATATGTTAGTTTTTTGCCTTCAATTGGTGAGGACATCTTGTTTAACAAAAATAATATCGTAACATAATTTAAATTATTTAATAATCGTAATATAAGTAAAATCAATTCCAATTCACTTTCATTTTTTTACAGAAGTGTTCCTGGAAATCTAGTCAAAAAGGATTTATTTAGTTTTATGTTTGTTTTGTCTTAATTTGTTTTTATCTTTTTTAATTAATAAAACAAGGATTACAAAATATATACTAAAAAAGTTTTATTAAAAAAAATATGTTTATTTTCAAATATGCATTGAATTGAGGCTAGCACATTTTGAACTCTTTTATTCTCAGTGTATAAAAATTATAAAAGAGTTAATGGAAAGAGTCAAAAAACCGATTTTAAACAATTATTTAGGCAAAAAAAAATCTACTAGAAAAAATCGTTCATTGTAAAATTTAAAAAAAAAATAATAAGTCGAAAATCGATTTCTATTTGACTATCCATCCCTAACTGATACTGATCAAAGACTCAGCATGTTTAGTAAATTTTTTACCTTCTAAACGCACACATATTAACATTTTTTTTTTAAATGGCTAATGGAATGGCCGAAGTCCAACTCGACTCGATGTTGTGCATGGAAACACTTTCGAGCTAGAAATTTGACGAAAATCCCAACTCACTCTCAACTCGCCATGGAAACATAGTAATGGTATTCACTCCATTTGTTAGGCCCTGCTAACTTGCTAAACTTAACAAATTTGTTAAGTCCTTTCAAAATTTTGTATGGGAAAAGACTGAGCAGCTTGTTAGCAAGTTAACAAGCTCAGCACCGTGTTTTTGTTTAGCAGATACCATTTGTTAAGTCCGAAACAGCAAACTTATTGAGTGTAGTGATGAATCGTTTTGGGAATGAGTTCTAACAAGTACCAAATTATTTTTGATTTGCAGCTTCAAAGTAAAAAACTGCCTTTTTTTATAAAAAAATAAAATTTTTTAATGGGGTTGGTAGAGACTTAAAACATTTCAAAGTTTCTGAATAGCAATTGTATCGAAAGTGTTAACGCACTGTAATATAAAAATTAAAACACATTTTTTGTTACTGAGTTCTGGTTACACGAGTAATTAAAACAACAGATTTTTAGCTGTAGAAGTCTGTCAGCTGGTTTTGACATATCAGCTTAGCACATGATTGTAAAATGTCTTAGCAGGTGTGTTCACATCAACAGCTGCTAACTTTAACAATTTAGCAGTTTAGCAGGATTTAACAAATTTTACTGAATACCATTATTAAATATTGCACGATCAAATAGTTGAAAGAGTAATTTTTCATCACACGGCGTCTCGACTATCTATAATTCATTGCATGTCATTTGCCAAACATTAAATATTGCCAATGGAGACCACTTAATTACCGAAGATGGCATTACATGGCATGCAAGATTGTAAGCCATAGATTGTCAAGATGGAGCTGGCAATGAGCTATATTTTTTCTTGTTTTGCAGGCACTTTGCATTTTTCTTCAAAATTTTTAATGTGTATATCTTAAAAATGTGGTAGCGTGCAGAAAAAATGTATAAAAGAATTTATTTATACAATAAATAATAAAATTATATGTTGATTTCATAGCATGAGAAAATACACCCTTGCAATATTGCCATTACTTGCAATAGAATTCGACAGATTATTGCTTGTCGAGACGCCCCGTTCGGTAATAATTGCCTTCGCCGCAAGCAGTTCGTTGATTATTCGCAAGCATGAGGGGGTTGACGAATAATCGAAGAACTGCTTGCGGCGAAGACAATTATTTCCTAATGCAAAACGGCTCAAACTGCCAACTGCTGTACAAAAAGCAATTGTACAGCCATTGTATCGTGTAGAAGCCCCTTAAAGGGGTTACACATTAAAAAAGTAAGTGGGGTACACATTATCGCTCATGAATGTCAGTTATTGGAGAATATGAGCATGAATGATAATGTGTACACCTTAATGTTGGTTTATCATTCTTGACGTAATGCTCACAAAAATTTTTGTGAGCACGTCAATCACTGGCTCTCTCGTACCATGTTTACCACACGAAGTTCGCAAACGAATGAAGTGTAATATAGGCGGCATGAATGATAATCTGGTCATGCAGCAGAATGAGAGAGAAATTAGATTAACTTGACTGACATTCATGAGCGATGATGTGTGCCTCACCTAAAAGCAACGTGTTCGTCATACAAGCATTTTGTTGTTTGTTGCCATCATTTTGTTTTACAACCCTGGTTTGAAGGAGAAAATAAAATTTTTGCCAACAGGTTCGACAAACCATCAAATAAGCTTCTTAGAAGGAGCTACACATTAGCGAACCTGTTCTTCATACAGTGGCCATGTTGGAACCAATTTTATAGTTAAGAAGCTAATTTGGTGGTTTGTCGAACCTATTGGCAAAAATTTTTGATTTTCTCCTTCAAACCAGGGTTGTAAAACAAAATGATGGCGGAAACCAACAAAAATGCTTCGCTTGTATGACGAACACGTTGCTTTAATTTGAACGCTACCTCTTTTGAAAAAGTTAGACCCGCCATGTTGTTTGAAGAACAGGCCGCATTCGGTTATGTAGTAAAGAAAGGCATGAACTCACAATAAAACTGCAACGAAAAAAAGCTACTTTTAATGATTTATTAATAATTCATTACAAAAAACATTTTTTTAAAACTATTTTATTGATATTAAAATAGCAAAAAAACTTGAATGCTAAAATCCATACCAAATTAAACAAATTAAATTCCTTTAAAAGAAATAATTTTGTGTAGTTTTTCCGGACTGTCGGCGTTTCATTAATTTTTTCCAACCATAGGGCGCTAATCCACTTTAATTTCATGTCAAGTATTCAAAGAAATCTGTAAAAAAATAAATAACTATTAAAGCTTATCCTCATACAAAAAAAATTAAGGCTCTTATAATTGCCACCCTAAAGAATGAATGCGTCCATGAAGCAGAACTTGTGCTTTAACAGCTGCTCTTGCTCACAAATGGCGGGCAACTACTTCTTTCGCCATTTGTTTTACTAGCAAGGGCTTATGTCAAAAATTGAAGCTCTCTCTCGCTTCCTTAATTAACGAAAAATCCTTCTACACGTATATTGTGTGTGAGTAGGACACCATTTCCTTATCTTTTATTTTTATGCCTTTAACTATCAAATTGTTCGAACATGGCCGCCGTATGACGAACAGGTTCGCTAATGTGTAACCCCTTTAATGCGCACCTAACACAGCGTCTCCACGGGCAATATGTCCGGCAATGATATATTACCAGAATGGGAATTTTCTAAATATTGCCCGTGGAGACGCTAAATTACCAGCAAGGAAATATGTCCGGCAACATTGCCAAACGCTTGCAGGGCAATATTGCCATGCATAGAATATTGCTCTTGCGAGCAATAAAAATGGCGACAAATGAAGATTGGTGGAAAAATAAAACTATGAAATAAATAAACTTATATAGAAAACGAGAATGTTTGTGGAAAATAAGTAATAAAATGTATGAAAGCATTTTATACAACTTTTTAAGGTTTTCTAGAAACTTAAATGTTTTAATGCAATATTGTCTCTCATTCAACGCCATTTCATATATTACCCATTGCGGCAATATTTTGCCCCACCATCGAAAAATTGCCAGATCAAGCAATATTTCTTTGCTCGCAATATTGCGCGAAACATTGCTCGTGGAGACAAAGCGTAACACGGTCAATCATATGACGTCCAGAATGTGTGCGTGTGGATTGATGCTAGCCCTTAAGGCCTCTATAGACGAGCAACTAATCGCACAACTGGTTGATAAACTGGTTGCTGGTTGATGAAAATAAGCAGTGTGTAGGTGGGTTTTTGGTTTGTTTTCAGTTTTTCAACCAGTTTTGCAATCAGTTGCTGAAAATCAAAAAGTTTTGATATTTTCTGCTGAAGCTCAACGATTTGATCAACTAATTGTCGTGTTTTTAGCAAACTTAGCAACCAAACGAAAAACTTAATTTTTTCTTTTGTTTTTGTCGAAGTTCTGCTATGGGCATTTTATAAATAAAATGTTTTGAACTAAATTTAAACAAATGCTACCAATTGAAAGTTGTGTCTGTAGGAAAAAACACACCAGTTGATCAACCAGTTGTTCGATTAGTTGCTCGTCTATAGGGGCCTTTACACATCAATCATATAGTCAAATTTTCATTCTGTATTATTTTTTTATGGAGCACAGAAGTGCTATGACTTAAAAGGACGATTGTTTCGCGTATATTGCATTACTTGCTAATGAAGTAATTAGCGGGGTTCACATGGTCCTACATGTTGTCATGCATTGTAGAACAAGCCTCGTACATGACCGTTCGAACGCTCGATACAGGCGACTGACAAGTTATCCTGAATTTGAAGTGTTTCAAATTCAAGGCCAACACACCAGGCGTGACAACATGTAGGATCATGTGAAACCCGCTATTGAAGACATGAGTGGATGAAGGTGATATGTCGCATTTTTGGATTTTCACTGTTCTAGGCATAGATGAAGATGTAATATACATGCAAACCATTTTAAACCTTAAAACAACCATGTTTGTGGCATTTTTAAAAAATAACTTCTTCACAAATTTAGATTTAGTATAGATTTCAGTACAAATGCATAACTTTGAACTCAATTTTCTCGAAATTTAAATTTTGCGACACATCACCTTCATCCATGTGTAAAAACAAAAGGAAAAGAGTAAATAAATCTGCCAAAAAGTGTTTGTCCTCTGAAATATATTATTTATAGCTCTATTTTTCCTGCAGTCATTTTTACTGCAGGACGAAAGCAAACGAAATGACGAAATATTGATCAATCAAGCCCTTACTCCAGCCACTTGGCCAGCACATGGCGAATAATAAGGTAGGGTAAGTAGCTTCGACAAAACCTATCGTTAATTTCATGGTAGAACTAGTGAAGGTATATGCATTTTAGACTGCTTTCTTTTTTTCATAGCTAGAATTGTCAAACTCAAGCATTTTGCTATTCTTGTCTATTTTTGCTTTCTTATCGCATTCTCATCGTTTTCAGATTTTGTATGGGCTGTCAACTTCGTTTTGACAGTTCCGGCAGTCTAGTCTCTCCGAAATGCATCTACCTTCTCTAATTCTACTATGGTTCATGGTATAATTATTTTACAAGGTAGCCGTGACAGTTTTTTGGCGATTGGTAGTTGTCAAAAACAGCTAACGAAGTTGTATTTTGCTGCTGTTGACTAGCTGTGTGCTTATTTTTAACTTTTCTTTGATTCATTAAATTTATTCGCGAAGTTTATTGAAATGTTTTTAGTTTGCTGCGGTTGACTAGCAATGTTTAAGTGGTCGCTTATTTTTTCACTTTTCTTTGATTAATTGCATGAACAGCTAATTTTGACAACTACCCATCGCCACTCGTGAGAAAAAAGCCAGTCTACGCTACTACTTTGTCAGTAATTGTGCCATGCTATGGTTAATGTCAAAGTGTGTTTTAGAGTTGCCAGTTTTCTTTATTAATGATAATTCTGGGATAAACACTTGGAAAAGGAATTTTATGAAGGATAAATAATATTAAATGAGGATATATGTATCTATTATGAAATAAATAAGCTTTAAATTAGTTTTCTAGCATAATCTTGACTTATTTATTGTTGCCCATCATTTTTTGTTTGGCTTTTTGAACATTTAATTTTTTATTCAAGAAATTGATTCTCACTTGCATCCTGTATCTTATAAAGAATTTCTTTATATCGTTTGCTAATGCAATGGACGAACATAAATCAAACATTTTTTTAAAATTGAAAATGTAAATTAAATCATTGAATATTCAACCATTAAACCATTAAAATTACTTGCAACGACGGAAATGCATTCGGCATCGAACGTTGTTTCTTGCAACATGGACCACTTTCTACCAAATGACTGATATGCAACGACAGTATTGTATTCCAGAGATAAAGAGATAGGAAACTTAAATTTTGTGACGTCAAAACATATGTTTTTCCCATTTTTATGTACTTTGGTGAAACTCATTTATTGTGTACGTGAGTTCACCTCAGATCAGTGTTGCCGCGACGATTCTTAAAAAGGTATCCATGAAAAGGTCACAAATGTATCCATTTCAGAAAAAAAGTATCCACATATTACAGTACTGAAACCCAATTTTTTAAGCTTTAATAACAATTCTATTTATTTAATTTGAAGACTTACAAATAGTTTTGTTAAAATGTAATAGTAAGAAATAAAGCATGTACATATATAAAATAATAATATTAAGACATAATGCTTGAATATTTGAAATATTTGTAGGATTTATTTTTTTAAAAGTTAAAATAATGAACAACGATATTTAAGCTTTAAAGGTATATTGAAACACTCATAAAATTTTTTAATTATGTTCAAAATGGTGCTCAATTAGAGCCTTTCGAAGAAAGAGCTTCATCGCTGCTGTTGATATTTACTCTTCTATTAATCTTAAAAATTAAAACCAGTTAATTACTATGAGTTCAGCTATGGCGAGGACTTGAAAAATAAACACTGAAAATTGACAGTATGACGCGCTTTTAGTATTTATGTTCTAAAAACAGGGTTTTTACTGGTTATTCAGTGTAAAATATACTATTTTTTTGAATTTTGATAGCGAAAGCCACTGATGTGAATAACATATTAAAATTTCAGATGATTCGGCTGAATAGCTTTTGTTTTCGATACAACACATTGCCGAAAAAAGTAGTTTTGAGATAAATGAGTGTAAAAAGAGTGAGTATGTATATTTCTGCTGTACGCTCGACACCTGCTAAAACGGCTGTAGAAGCAGAGATAACGTCAGTATTCTTACAAAAATTTTAAAGTAATTTCTTAAAAACTCTACTTTTGAAAGATTAAGAAGAAAAAAAAGATACAAATTTTAGACAACCGGCGCCTGCCTTAAAAAATAACATATGTACATTTCAGTACTTCAGTCTGTTATATTTTGTGTTATTTTTATATTTTTTATAAAATATGTTTATTACATAAATTTTAAAGGTTTGATATTTATACAAAAAACTATATACAAAACATAGCTGTTAAATTGCGATTACGATTAATAAACAATTAGATTATATTATTATATTTTAAAAATAATTATAATCATATAATTTTTAAAGGAGATGTGTTTGATAAGTAATTGATTTCGATTAAAAATAATCAAAAAATAATTACGATTACTTGGAACTACGAAAATAATCAAAAAGAAAAAAGTAATCAAGAAAAAATAATCCGACTACTTTTAGAAATTATTTTTGATTCTGTTTGATTATTTTAAGAATTTTATTTTAAAGTACGGAATATTATGTAAAATTTAATTTATAAAAAAACTACATATCTGTTTCCAAAAATCATTAAAAAAGATTTAAAAAAAACAAGAAAAAGAAAAAGTGCTTGATTAAACTAACGGAGCAAATGTTGTAATGCATTTTTTGTTCTTGTTTTTTGACAATCTTTGTTTAACAATTAAACATATCTATGTTAATTTATCAAAAAATGAAACAACAATTTTAGTATTTAAGACTGAAATTTTTGAAATAATCATAAAAAATCATACATAATTTCTAAAAGTAGTCTAATTATTTTTCTTGATTACTTTAAATTCTTTTTGATTATTTTCGTCATCTGAAGAAATCGTAATTATTTTGTGAATGTTATTATTATATTACAATTACAAACAGAAAATAATTGTACTGAATCAATTATTTCACATTTTTAAAAAAATAATCGAATTGCTAATGAATACGATTAATAATAATTATTTAACAGCTATGATACAAAATATTATAAAGATACATAAAAAACTAATTTAATAGCTTATTCAGTTAAGTGTTATATAAATAAAATGGGTTGCTATTGCCCTATATTTAAATTAAATTTAAAAGTTAAAAATTATTCGTTTTTAAGTATTTTGCAAAACAATATAACTTACCTATTCCCAAAAAAAAAATCGACTAATCTTATCGTTTATAGTAAGTTTTAAATTAAAAAAAATTCATTCAGCAGCAGCTGAGCTTTGAGGCAGACTTTTTCATAAAATTTTAAAGTTCTTTGTTAAGAGGTTGCGTTAATGCATTTTTTGAAAAGAAAGTACTGTTCAAAAATGTCTCAATGTCATAATTTTTCTTAACGTTTTTCGAATTTAAGGAAATGCCTACATTTTTATATTTTTGCAAATGAAAACATATATTCATATAAAAATTATTTTTTTAAAAAAGTATTTAAACTTAAACTGAGCCTTAAAAAAGTATCCATGCATTTTTCCAAGCGGCAACACTGCTTGAACAGATTCCTATGGTGTAATCATTCTAAGAAAATTTCACCATGATTTTTCAGGGATGTTTTCCATGGCTTTTCCGAAGACTTTTGTGGTATACCTTTTGTTAAACATATTGTTCCAGTAATATGCAGTTTTGCAGTTATCGGACCTCAAACGTAACTGGTGAATTTCTTCAATCTACCATAAGCCAGGGTTGTTTTCCGTTGATTTTACGACATAATATAAGTGTTTTGTGTTAGTATTGGACCCAATTCAACGTAAAATCGAGCATAGTGCTGTCCCTCTCCAACGGAGTTTCCCATCTCTTTATCTCTGTTGTATTCGTCATCAAACAAGGTGGCTTGCAGCACGAATTACGGGGAGCGTTGATGAAATCAGTTTCTGAGAAATGTTTTTCACAAACTTTTACAGTAAATTCCAAGTCTAGGCTACAAGACTCCGCCCACTTTCGCCTCTTCACATCATCACTTAGAACACTCAAAAAAACTTAAATTTTCTTCATTCCCCGTTGTCCAACAAATTGTACAACTTCTTTTTGCCATTTTTTTAATTTTAAAAGTTATTAAAATATATGTAACTTCACACACAATTCACTATGAAAAACACAAATACACGCTTATATAACCAAAAAAAATTTGAAGTAGAAGGCTTAAGCTGGATCAAGCTTGCCTAAAACAAAAAACCTGAACTTCCCCGTTTTGAACTATTTTTAGTAAAGGATTTCATCAGAAACGTTTAGACAAAGTATGGATTTTTCATTGGATTATAATTTGTGATATTGCAGCACTATATTTTATGATTTTGACATTAACGATAGGTCTTGTTAAAGCTACTTACCCTACCTCATTATTCTGCCATGGGCCAGCATTGGAAAATATCTAAAAATTTAGATTTTGAGCAAGCAAGCCAAGACTCCTTTTCCACTAGGCAAGACTTGAAAGCAAGATTTAGAGTTTGTTGGCAAATCGTGGTGAGTTTACGTGAATTTTCGGTGACGAAGGGGAAAGCTAAAACATACTCCATCAACGTGTCTGTATAGCGCATGCAAACAAATATATACTAGCATAAATACCTGATTGACGTGAATAGGGGGTTTCAGACGATCGCACATATACGCTGATTTGGGCATGCTCGAC
This sequence comes from Dichetophora obliterata, assembly GCA_963920525.1. Lineage (NCBI taxonomy): Eukaryota > Metazoa > Arthropoda > Insecta > Diptera > Sciomyzidae > Dichetophora > Dichetophora obliterata. The sequence goes on along the minus strand of OY986435.1, from coordinate 99,870,293 downwards.
GATATCTACGATCATTCGAAAGCAAATGAGACAGTCGGACCGACATGTCGGACGAAAATCAAAAATTTTTGATTTTTCTGCCGTTTAGACCGACATGTTGGACATGTGAACGCAAGTCGGTCCGACTTACTGCATTTTTTCATTTCATTAAAAGCGTCAGCGGGTGAACAACAACGAAGCGGAAAAAATTTTAGAGAAAATTAATATTTAAAACGTTTGCAATATTTTAAAATTGTTTATAATTAGTTAAAATTTATAAAAAATTCTACAAATATGGAAAATTACTGCTTAATCATAAGGTCATAAAAATTTTTTCAGCCATTACGCCGATGTGTTCTATTGAGAGCCTGCAGTGAAATGAAGTCGTTGCACATGTAAGATTGCTTGAAAGCTCAACAAAATATTTCCGTTAGTTTGTCGTCGGACATGTCAGCGTACATGTACGATCGTCTGAAACCCCCTAATGATTGACCGTGTAAGGTGCGTATTAGGCCTTTTACAATAGGGGGTTTCAGACGAACGTACTTGTACGCTGACCTGTACGACGACAAACTAACGGGAATATTTTGTTGAGCTTTCAAACAATCGTACATGTGCGACGACTTCATTTCATTGCTGCCTCTCAAATAGAACACATCGGCGTAATGGCTGAACAATTTTTTTATGACTTTATGATTTAGCAGTCATTTTTCATATTTAGAGAATTGTTTATCAATTTTAAATAATTATAAACAATTATAAAAAGTTTCAAACGTTTTTCATATTAATTTTCTCTAATATTTTTTCCGCTTCGTTGCTGTTCACCCGCTGACGCTTTTATTGAAATGAAAAAATATAGTAAGTCGGACCGACTTGCGTTCACATGGCCAACATGTCGGTCCGACCGCCAGAAAAATCAAAAATTTTTGATTTTCGTCCTACATGTCGGTTTGACTGTCTCATTTGGTTTCGAATGATCGTACATGTCGTCGAGCATGCCCAAGTCATCGCACATGTACGATGGTCTGAAAGCCCCTAATTGAAAAGTAATGCAGCTAAAAAGCAATAGCTTAAAAAGTTGCAAGCCACTCCAATTTTAAACTGAATTGCAACCTATGCTCTCAGATGAGCAATTCCCGTCGCAACGCAACATTGAAAAATTCATAACATAATTACTTTTAAATTGAAACTATGTCAAATAGAAACAAAAAATTGAAGTAGTTAAAGTGGTTCGAGTGATGAAAATTTTATTTCATATTTTCATACGCGAAGAACTCAACGTTAAAAAAGAATTTGGGTGCATCCATACATAAGGAACAATATTAACTGCAGATTGTTCGTCGCAGCAAAAGAACGGCAGCAAACTGATGTCAAACAAAAAACAATATGCAAGACAAAATCGCCGATTAATGTTGCAGCAAGCTGTGTTGCATTGAACTGGTCGCAAGCGTGTTGCGAACTTGTTGTGCTTATGTTGCTTCATATGAAGGCTTCGGTATAAATGCATTGGGTAGCAACTTTTGTTGCAGTTGCATTACTTTTCAATTGCTCCATGTGTAAAAGGCCTTAACGGGGTGTCTCGACGAGCAACAATCCAAAGAAGTAAAATATAAGGAAATGGTGTTGCTTACACATACACTGTACGTGAACTGTCGCACCATTCGTAAATTGTGCGAGCGAGAAAGAGTGTGTTTTTTGACATTTTTGAGAACCCTGGCATCTGACTAGAAGACTCCTCAGCAAAATAGTTGAAAATAATTCAATTTATACATTTTTCACTGCTTAAAAAGCAACAAAATTAAAGAAAAAAAAAACCACTAAAACAAATGCAATATGAGTTGTGCGGTTAAGAATTGTAAAAGTTCCAGAAAACTTAAAAACAATGCGCATTCGTTCCACAGGTAAATATGTCCATACGGTTTAAATTCTTTTAACAAAAGTGCTTTATTTAGTTTCTAACGATATTTTTTTAACTTATTTGTGTTAGAAATGTATATATTTCTTATTAAAAATGGTTTAAAAATGCAATTTAGACCCCGTTGATTTTCCGCCAGTTTGATCAAACCACATCAGTCAAAACACAAACACTGCTTCAGGGCCGCAGTCATTTTTCGCAGTTGAATACATGTTTGGGGCGCTCTTGTTTTCAGCATAGTGAATCAGATTTAGTACCTGTTTGTTAAATTTTTCTGATTTTTACACAACAACTAGGCAGAAACACCCAAAAAATAAGGATTTTAAAAAATTAACCTAATTTAATTTGTAATTAAAGTTGAAGTTTAGAATTTATAGGCCTTCATATATAGAAAAATTACCTAAAAATCTTGCAGTTTTTCTAGTTTTTCAACAAAACTAAGCTTTATGGGTATTCAAACAAAGGTAATGTGCGTATCTATTCAACGAGGTGTCAAATTTAGAATTCCATAAGAATTCATTAAGATATAATTTTTTTATAATTAGAATTTGTCTGAAAGACTAGTGGTTTCTCTTTTACGAAAACAATACATTAAAAAGAGAATTATTAAAAAGATAACTACATTCAGAACTGCTGTAGACAGAGAAGCCTGTGTGGTACTTACTGAGGTTTGTAAACCTTAAGCAGCATCCGAAGGCCTCCTTTTGATACATTTATTTTTTTTTATTAAATTTGGAAAAACCTCGCGATTTTAAGTAAAAAAAGGGTTGTATCTTAAATGCATGTATTTTTGTGTTTGATATCTTGTTGAATAGATACTTGTATTATCTCTCTTTTGATACCCATAAAGTTTAGTTTTGTTGGAAAACTTAAAAAATCAGCTAAATTTTTAGTCCACTTTTTTAAACGTTGGATGCCTATAACTTCTAAGCCAATTGCGTGCGATCAAAATTTTTTAAAATAATTAGAGTTGGTGCTATTCTTAAAATGTTTCTAAAATTTTAATGCATAAGAACAATTTTTAACAGTTTGGGCCTTCTTTTGCGATACAACCGAATACGGCCCTTTGTGATTGTTTCTGTATTTGTGTAAACCTACACCAATATAGAAAATACCTCACTTTTCTGCTATTACACCACTTCCTTATATTTTACTTCTTTGCAACAATCAAAGAAGTAAAATATAAGGAAATGTTGTTGCTAACACATAGTCCCCTTTCACATTGTTCAAGAATTGAATTAAATTTTTTTTGACGTTCTCTTTTGGACTTGACGAAAGCTTACACATTTGTCAAGAATTGAATTCAATTGTTTGTCATCTATGCTTGCTTTCTTAAAAACAAAAGCGATTGCATCAACAGCTTAAAATTGTTCGTAAAATATTAATTATAATTCATAAGCGATGGAAATATGCTTATTATAAATAAATATCGAAAATAATTCAACAAAATAACTTGTTTTCAAGTTTCAGTACATCAAACGCACGCCGATACACACAAAAGAAAATGAAGCAATCTGCAAAAAATGAGAAAAGCACAAAAGGAACACGAAAAAGTTGACGGTACAGAGACACCGGTACCGTCAACTTTTTCTCTCTTCCGTCGCTTCCGATTTGCTGCAAATTGCCTACAAACTATGAAAATTAAATTAAATTTTTGAACAATATGAAAGGGGTCATACACTGTACGTGAGCTGTCGCACCATTTGTAAATTGTGCAAGCGAGAAAGAGGATGTTTTTTGACATTTCTGAGAACCCTGGCATCTGATTGGAAGACTCCTCAGCAAAATAGTTGAAAATAATTTAATTTTAAGCATTTTTCACTGCTTAAAAAGCAACAAAATTAAAGAAAAAAAAAACCACTAAAACAAATGCAACATAAGTTGCGCTGTTAAGAATTTTAAAAGTTCCCGAAAACTTAAGAACAATGCGCTTTCGTTCCACAGGTAAATATACCCATACGGTTTGATTTCTTTTTACAAAAATGCTTTATTTAGTTTCTAACGATATTTTTTTAACTTATTTGAAAAATGTATATATTTCTAATTAAAAATGATTTAAAAATGCAAATTAGACCCCGTTGATTTTGCGCCAGTTTGATCAAACCACATCTGTCAAAACACAAACACTGCTTCAGGGGCGCAGCCATTTTTCACAGTTGAAAACATTTTTGGGACGCTCTTGTTTTCAGCGAAGTGAATCAGATTTATTACCTGTTTGTTAAATTTTTTTGATTTCTACTCAACAACTAGGCAGAAACACCCAAAAAATAAGGATTTTAAAAGTTTACCTAATTAATTTTGTAATTAAAGTTCAAGTTTAGAATTTATAGGCCTTCAAATTTAGAAAAATTACTTAAAAAGCTTGCTGTTTTTCTAGTTTTTCAACAAAACTAAGCTTTATGGGTATTAAAACAAAGGTAATGTGCGTATATATTCAAAGAAGTGTGAAACATAAAATTCCATGCATATTTTTTTAAGATATAATTTTTTATTATTAGAATTTGTCTGAAAAACTAGTGGTTTCCCTTTTACGAAAGCAATACATTAAAAAAAGAATTATTAAAAAGATAACTACATTCAGAAGTACTGTAGATAGCGAAGCCTGTGTTGTATTTACTGAGATTTATAATTCCTAAGCAGCAGCTGATGAATAAATTTAGTAATTTTTATTAAATTTGGAAAAATCTCGAGATTTTAAGTAAAAAAAGATTGTATCTTAAATGCAAATTTTTTTGTGTTTGATATCTTGTTGAACAGATACTTGTATTATCTCTCTTTTGATGCCCATAAAGTTTAGTTTTGTTCGAAAACTTAAAAAATCAGCTTGATTTTTAGTCCACTTTTTTCAACGTTGGATGCCAATAACTTCTAAGCCAATTGCGAGCGATCTGAAATGTTTTTAATAATTAGAGCAAATGTTATTCTTGAAATGTTCCTAATATTATAATGTATAAGAACAAACTTTAACAGTTTGGACCTTCTTTTACGATACAACCGAATAACGGCCCTGTGTGATTGTTTCTGTATTTGTGTGAACCAACACCAATATAGAAAATACCGCACTTTTCTGCTATTACACCACTTCCTTATATTTTACTTCTTTGGCAATAATTTATTGCTTTCCATTTGTCAAATTCTACTGCAAACCATGGCAATATTGAAAGGGTGGGTTTTCTCATGTTATGAAATCAACACATAATTTTATAATATATTATATAAATAAATTATTTTATATATTTCTTCTGCACGCTACTTCATTTTTAAGATTAAAATTAAGATTAAGATTAAAAATTTTGAAGAAAAATGCAAAATGGCTGTCAAACAAAAAACAATACAGTTCATTGCCATCTCCATCTTGGCAATCTTGCATGCCATGTATTGTCAACTTCGGCAATTGAGTAGTCTCCATTGGCAATATCTGATGTTTGACAGATGGCATGCAATGAATTATTGCTAGTCGAGACGCCCTGCAAGGTCCGCATAAAATAAGGGTGGCAGATCAGGGTTGCATCGGCGGAAAATAAAAAAGTACTTTAAAAATAAATAAAGGTCGAAGATAATGAAAACGTAGGAATTTTCTAAACACAAATACTAGTTTTACAAACAAAAAAGGTCGCTATAAAATACTTCCTTCCTATATAAAATTCATCCTCACTTAACGTAGAACAGAATATACCTACAAAAAATTCATATCAAAATAAAACATTTTATAGTGATATTATTCCGCCCTCTAACTTTTTAAACTTTGTATGTTAAGATTTTTAATTTTTGCTATTATAGATAAGCTTGTGGACGTATAAAGAGACAAAACTTTCCTTTAACTTTTTGCTTTTTTATTTTCCTAATTTTTGCTATTTCGAAAACATAAACTGGTGGAAGGTGAAGGTGGCAAACATTTATTTGACGTGGCTTAACGACCTTTATTAAAAATAAAAAATTTTTAATTAGTATTAATTCTTTATTAGTTTATATAACCTATTAAATCTGTTAAAGTGAAAAACTTTTTTGTCTTTCATGCTCTGACGAAGGATCACAAAGTGAGCCAAAATATCGAAAAATAGGATAATAATAAAGCAATAAGTTGATAAAACCAGTTTTTTCTTTTATGCAGCCAATTTATAATAGCAAGAAAAGAAAGAAGGCTGAAACAACATAATTCTTTCTGTCACTCCATGTCACATTGTAATAAAGACTAAGTGAACATTCATTAAAAAGTTAATTATTTCCAACACAAATGTTTATAAATATATTCATACTTTGTTTCCATCCGCTCGAAATCTTGCGATTATGAAAAGGTTATTTCAAAGAGTTTCCATCTGGCATGTCATGACAGCTAGATTTCATTTGACAATTTAAGAATGAGCAAATCGTAAAGGAGTTTTTGCGTTATTGCATTTCTCTTGCCATTTCCAGAGCTCTATTTTTTTCCAAAATTCCTACCAGCAATTGCCACTTTCTGAAGCTCCAAGCCTTTTTATTTTCATATTTCCTTTGTTTTGCATTTTTTTAATGCATTTTTAGAGCTTATATTGAAGTTATTATAAAGACATTGCGGCATGTCGCGTAATAAAATGATAATAAGGACATGCGAGGCAGTTAAATTTATTTAGCAACCCAGCGTATGCCTCGTGTTTGTTGAACAGCAAAATTAGAAAATTTAAAAAGTTGAATAGAAAAATTAAAAGGTAAAATATATATGTGTGCTTTAATTAATTGTGCTTTAATAAATAAATAAATTACAGATGGCAGCTTCATTTTGAATAATATTACTCCTGGAACTCCGCCCGAGGTAGAGTGGATCAAGTGTCCAGCAAAAGTGGTGGAAATTCTTTCTTACGCTGCTGGCAACAATAAATTTTCTGCTCTGAACTCAACCTACTTTTTTTTAAATCTTTGTAAGGTGTCTTTCAAAGACCTCTAAAAGATACCTTACCGAGTCTCTTCAAGGACACTAAGCATGTCTTTATATCACTTACTCCAAATTGGCCTGATAAGCCTTAATAAAGAAGTTACAAATACAATTCCTGTCTTTGTACTTATCTTTAAAAGGTATGTTAAAGAAGCTATAAATACTGTTTGTGTTACTAGGGTGAATACTATTTAAAAAAAGCTTTTAAAAAGGTGTTGGCAACACTTTAGTTTGCTTTTATCTGCATCAAGCATATGTCTTTTTTTACATTTTCTCGATGTTTTTATAAACAAACTTATAAAGTTTTAATTGCTCAATTATAATTACAATCAAAATTAACTACTGCTTTATATTTTCCCGAGGTATTATTTTTTTATATGTTCACGTAAATCAGATAGTGATTATTTTCCATTAATTTTAATGCGAATCATTTACAATTGCAAATGTCTATAAATACATAATATACATTTCAGAATAAATTTAATAAGGAGTAAAGTAGAATTTAAAATACTTTATAAACTTCAATAACAGTACGCTTACGGCCGGTTTCTTCACCGAGTATCAAATAGCGCTAGTCCGAGTTCTGCTTAGAACTCAGTTTCAAACTGATTCTCGGTTTAAAAAAAGTTAGAACTCTGTCATTTCTTCATTTATATAGTGCTTGGATTATTTTCAAAAGAGAGTGTTAGACACTAAAACTATGATCGAGTTTATACCAACCCTCTAGGAAATGGAAACGTTTCCAGATTTAAGCAGGAAACATTCCATAGGATGTAGGAAGCATTTCCTTTCGTTGAACACTCCATTTTTTTTGCACATAATGTCATTAGGGGCCCTCAAACGATACTACATGTCGGACGTACATGTAGTTCGATAAAGTAACGGGGCTTTTTTCTTTGCCCTCGCACACATCGCACATTTCGAATGGACGTCGGATGGACTTCATTATTTTTTAGCTGCGAAAGAGTTAACATCAATTAAAAATATTAATATTAATTGTTTTGAACATTTATTTTTATTTTTTTTTATTGCTTTAAATATTTAAAGCCATCATGATTTTAGGTAAAGATAAAAAAATTCGCGTCAAAATATAACGTTCGGCAGTATATATAACAAATATATATAACAAAATGTTACGTTCGGCAGTTTTGCCGCCAAATGTGCTCCTCTGAAAAATTTTCAACAAATGGCAAAATGTACTAAGTTGGATGGCCACGCACACAAACGAAACTACATGTCGGACGTACTTAGCAAAAAATGAAAAATTTTTGTCTGATCCGCCTTGATCTTTTGCACACGAACGATACTACATGTGTGATGACTTGACAGGTTGGATGGACATGTAGTACCATTTGAGGGGCCCTATTAGACGGAAAAAATTCCTCTCTGCTGTCTTAAAAATGAATGTGAAAACAACTGAGTTTAAAAATTTAAATATATTATCGTCGAGGTGCTGAATCAGCTGACTAAGGACAAGAGAAAGTCATTGGCCCGGTTTCACAACCAGTATTTAAGTTATACTTAAGTATAAGCTCTGAAAATGCGTTTCATCAGGCATACTTAAGTTCAACTTAAGTACGGAAAATGCGTGACTTAAGTTCTACTTAAGTCATCGACAGTCAATAACTGATTATATTTTGCAAAATAATTAAACTAATCAGCAAAAACTAATTGGTAAAACTTTAGTACAACTTAAGTATTGATTATGAAACCGGGCCTTAATCTAGAATATTGAAGTTTATATATGATATATTTCCTGTTTGTGTCAAAACTACATATGCTTCGTGCTTCGTGGCTAGTTGCCGTCATCATCTAGACAAAACCAAAATTAAAGTCTCTCACGAGAGTCTCTTAAAATATAGTTACATTTTTGTTGTCATTGCCTGCCAAGCGAAGTGGATAAGCATAATTACTGGTGACTGTTGGAGCAGATACGCAATTTGAGTGAAGTAATTGAGCTGGCACGAGTGTGCAATATCCTTCCAAGGATTTCTTACTAAACGGTCTACTAGAAGGACATTTATTCGCCGGGTAGAGTTAAGATGATTATTGCAAAAAATTGACCAGGCTCATTAGGCCTACTCGTTTAAATTGAACACTTTTAAATGCTAAAAGATCGTTTAAATAATTATTTATGGCCGATTGCTTTAGTAGTTAATAAAACGTGGTAGTTATATACAAAACTCACCAAATAAATGGTTATTTAAAAATTATCATTTTATTTGAAGTTTTTGTTTTAAAATAAAAAATAAAGCCATGGGAAAACAGTGATGAATACCAAGATTAAAGCAAAAGTACAGACGTACTTAATACTCTCTAATTTATATGAAAATTTTCGGGTGATTACGATTTTGTGGCCCCTCAATTTGAGTATGCAGTTTTGGAGTACTTGCGAAAATAAGATTCACCGAAGGATTTATCGGTATATCGATTAGCTATTGAGATATCGATTTTTAAAAAAATTTTACCTCAACAGAACCAATATTTAAATTTGGTTATATCCTTGATAACATTTGTCCGATCTGAATGATTTAGGTGTCATTCGAAAGATATTTAAAATGTTTTTAATATGGAATGAAAAAAAAATGGTTCTGCCATTTACAAAATGTACTTTTTCTGTAAAAGGAGCCAGATAGACTTTTATCAAATGTTGTTTCTTGTATTCTGAAGTACATATTGATATTTTTCCTAATTTTTATAAAAAAACTGGCTCTGCCCTTTACAAATTGCACAATTATTTATTTTTTTTTAATGATACCCAAATTATCCCGATCGGTCAAATATTTACTTTAAGACTTCTTTTAGTAAATTTTCTGAAAAATCAATAACTCGATAACTAATCAGTATATCGATAAAGCCACGGAAATCGTGATCGTGCCAAAATTTTATACAAGCTGATAAGTACCAGTACCTTTGGTACCTTGGTACAATTCGCACTTTTTGTTTCTTTGCACTTCATACATAAATAAACATCCAAATGCTAGAAATGCTGCCTAATAGCTATAATGCAAGTGAATCGAACCGAGTTTGGCCACACCAAGATAAAAATACACAGCAAATCTATAGTAGTACTGAAAATGTGGTACCTCGTACGTAAAGAATAAAAACGTGAACAAAATGGTACAAAAGTATGTACTTGTGCAACCTTATAGAAGATAGAGATGCCACATCACATGTATTGGAAAAAACGACAACTTTTTGCCCACCGCAAAAATATCGGCGCAGTAATAATAGAAAAATGGTAAAATTTCTATCAGCGCTGCAATATTAAATCGATGTTAATGCAAATATGTGGTGTGCTTGCATTTTGTCAACACATTCGCTAAAGTTTTATATGTATAATTTTGACACCAAAATTTTTAATTATAAAATGTCAAACTTTATGGTTTGTGGTGTAGAAACAATTTTTGAAAGCAAGGGAACTTTATTCGCTTAATTCAAAAATCTGGTTACCCATGAGAAAAGAAATCACTACTTATTAATAGCTTGAAAAAATTCACGTATACATTATTAAGAGAAATTATCTAGATTATATAGAAATTATTGAGGTATTTTTACATTATAATTACTTACATTTCTCCCTGAGTTTCTATTTTTTAATACTTAAAGTTTTGCTTGACACATTCCTATTTGTCTGTTGGAATCATGATGTAATTATAATATGGTGTTCTCATTTGGAATATCCAAAAAAATAGGCAGCCTTATTTTGGCATTTAATTTTAAATTTTTTATACGAAACCCTTTTAATTGTCAAAATAAGGCAGTATGTCATAGAAAAATATTGAAAAATAACATGGGATGAGAATTATAATTCTTACACCATGGTTGGTATTCACACAGAAACTTAAAAAATTTATTGTTTCATAAAAAAACCAAATGGGGAAAATGTGTTGTATGATTCAAACAAGTTTACATTAGGTGTGTTTCCGTACTTGATTGTAGTAGCTTACAATGTGCTAGAAGGTGTTTCCGTACTTTTTGTAGTTCAAAACTAGCTCGAAGAACAAGCATAAAATCGCTCTCTCGAGCTCGAAAGTTGCTCGAAGTATACTGGGAAAATTTCTTCCAGCACTATTACTGTAGGTTTAGACCGCCTGAACGAACGAAAAATTTATCGCGAACAATTTATTGCAATAAATTCTTCGTTCGTAGTACTGTTTAGACCGCACGAACATCATTCGCGAACAAACATTGGCCGCCATCTTGTACGTTCAGGCGGTGAAAACAGCAATTTGTGCATTTGGCCGAACATCAATAAATGCAGGGTTGATAACTCCTTATTTTTATATTAGTACTAAAACTTATACTCCGTTTCTCAACAACAAATGGTTTGCCACTTCATAACAATATATTACTCTATTAGTTATTATAGAAAAGACGTGTGTTCAACTTTAGGGCCCATTTAACTTTTTCAACGAACAAAAATGAAATGTTTTCACATTTTTCGTGTGTCAATAAATTTTGTAAATTTTAAGTCAATTAAATAAAAACTGCTACCAAATTGTATGCACTTATTAAGCAAATACAATTGGTACTTTTAGTTGTTCGATTTTTATTTTAGAGGAATACTTTTTATGTTATAACTTTAAAGAATTGCTTTTAGTCACAAATCGACTTTTCAACTACCATTTTGGTATATATCCACATTTTTCTAAAATCTTCAATTAAAAACTCAAAAAGTTTCAGCAGAACCTAAAAAATTTTTTTTATTTTATTTGAGAAGCTCTATTGCGGACTCCTGCTATACTAAATAATATTTGCTGTCCATAAACTCAAAATTTTCATTAAAAGTTATATAGTTATTATTAAAAAAAAAATTTCTTCAAATAAATAGTCGCTTTAAAATGAAACTTTAAATATATGGTTTTTCCGCTTAAAAAACTTAATTTGGCCCTTTACACAATACAATTATATTGCAGCGAAAATTAACAGAACACTTTAAAACACATAAAACATAAATTACTACATATTTTAGTACTTTTCATAAATTATTCTCTTAAGCTACTCCTATTTGCTACTTTTCTGTTTTTAACCACAGCGCAACACCGGATTCGCCCTAAAAGATCGAAGCTTATTCGATCAGAGCGAACGAAGGAATCTTCGTTCGTTCGCCCTAATTTACTGTTTACACCGGGCAAACATCGTTCGCGATAAATTTATAGCGAACACTGTTCGTTCGGGCAAAGTGTTTAAACCGAGCGAACGAACGAGGTTTCTTTCGTTCGTTCAGGCGGTCTAAACGCACAGTTAGAACAAGCATATATAAGAAAAAGCATTAGGGGGTTTCAGACGATCATACGTTCGCTGACTTGGGCATGCTCGACGACATGTACGATCATTCGAAATCAAATGAGACAATCGGACCGACATGTCTGACGAAAATCAAAAAATGCTGATTTTTTTGCCGGTCGGATCGATACGTTGGGCATGTGAAAGCAAGTCGGTCCGACTTCCTGCATTTTTTCTTTTCATTAAAAGCGTCAGCGGGTGAACAATAACGAGTGGAAAAAATATTAGAGAAAATTAATATGGAAAACGTTTGAAACATTTTATAATTGTTTATAATTAATTAAAATTTATAAAAACTTCTCCACATATGGAAAATTATTGCTATATCATAAGGTCATCAAAAAATTGTTCAGCCTTTACGACGATGTTTCTTATTTGAGAGCCCGCATCCCAACTGGAACTTATGGTCCATATTTTGGTTGCAGCGACGTCGTAGCGTTTATTTTTGTGTCAACATTGACATGATGTTACGTATTTGTTACGTTACAGAGACCATTATGATTCGAAAGTGGTGCAACACAATGCCGACATTTTGTTAGTGAAAATTACTTTGAAGTGACTTATCACATTTTAGTATAAATGCATTACAGAGTTGCCAATTTTGTTTACAGATATAAATATAATTATTTTATAATAATAATTTATATAATATATAGGAGTAAAACATAATCTTAAGTGTTTTTTGATATTATTTGGAGCTAAATGTAGATGGGAAAGTAGATTTTCGGTAAAATAACAGCCAAAACTTCATAAGAATTTAAGCGCAAGCTGAATTCAGAAAATATTGCAACAATTTCATACATTAATAAAAAATGTTTTAAAAAGTTTTGTGGAAAAAATGTTGTACACAAATTTTAGTAATAGTTTTTAATGTAAGCACTCAATAAAACATAGTTAAAGAGCTTAACAATACAATATAAAAGCAATTTCATGTTTATTGTTAGGAAAATATAATAATAATTTGCGTCCTCCATTTTAAATAGAAAGAGCCTACACTTGGGTCGCAATAAGCTAATTGTTACAAAATGGTTACATCTTAAGTTATTATTCCATAGTTGAGTGATGCATTTTTTAAAGGTAAAACTTTATAAATCGTTACAACATTCTGTGACCTAGTGGTAAAGTAATATTAAAAAGGAAAGTCACATTGAAGGCATGTGTCGATGATCAAGGTGGCAACGCTGTTTGCTGAATTGGAAGAAGGTCGCAAGGAAGCCGCAAAGAAAAGCAATCGACAACATTTTTGTAACAACAAATAACTCAAGCCGAAGAAGTAGTAGATGCCTCAATACAGATGCCTCATACAGATGCATCAATACAGATGCCCCAATACAGATGCCTCAAAAAGATATTTGCCGTTTTGCTGTTGTATACCACATCATATTAGTCAATAGTATGCAACATTTTTTATATGCTCAAACTTTTAATGTTATTTTTCTATTTGTATTTTGTTATAACATCTTATCTTGTTTTATAATAGTTTATGAACCGCTCATTTTTTAATGTTATAAATAGGGCTTGAATTTAAATTATAAATTCTTTTTGAATGTAGCCAGAGCGGAATAAGAAGAAAGATATTTTAAAACTTTAAAGTATATATTATTTCATATATCAAATCTCATTTAATATATTTCATTGTAATTATAATAATAATATATAATTGTATTTTTGAATTTATTAACTCTTTTCAGAGAACAAAACACGCCATTTGAATTAATATTAAATTAATCTGTTTTATTCAAAAGCTCTTCAAAAAAGCCCACAGCATGGTTACAATATAGGAATTTTGCCAATAAAGTAAAAATAACGTAATTGTGTGACATTTTATTTATAAAATGAAAATAAAACAGTAGGAATTTTTACAAACTTTTCCCACAAAATATTTTCCAAATCAGTATCGCTGCAACGTCGTCGTGTAAAAAATGTGACTTAAGTAACCTGTGGTCGCAAAATTTTACTTGGGATTGAAATGAAGTCGTCGCGCATGTACGATAGTTTGAAAGCTCAACAAAATATTCCCGTTAGTTTGTCGTCGTACATGTCAGCGTACATGTACGTTCGTCTGAAACCCCCTATTAAGAAGAACCAGCAAATTTGTCAAATCGTTTGACCACAAAAGTGTTCAGATTCATCAAATTTTTCAAGAATTTCATTTTATCTTGAACACCGAAGTAAGCACATCGCGATGAAGGAAAATTTGCTATTAAAATCACCTGCTATCGAAATCGTATTGGAAGATGAAGAAAGTATTTTATAAATTATTTGCAACAGTTAAGGCGAATTTACACGATTCACTACATCGTTCACTTTGGATGAATCATCAGATTTGTAAAATGTAAATTGAGTTTCTTCTTTAAAATAGAGATGATTGTCATCCACATTGAACAGTGAAAGAAGTAAGGACTTCCTACTTTTGATGCAAGTGAAAGCAAACTGAACTGATGTGTCATTCGTACTAAAACACAATTGAAAGGTGTTAACATAATTTCAAGCAGAAAGTTTATATATTTTTTATTTAATTGCTGAATAGCTTTTATTTATTTAATTTTTTTAAACGTCAATATAATTGATCAGCCAACGAATATATTCATCCATTCAACATTCAACACCGAATCATCCATCAAATTTCAAATTTACCTTTGAATAATGTAAATTAAAAATTGATTCACTGTCATTGTTCAACGTTCACTATCAACGTTTTGAGTGAAATGTGTAAATTCGCCTTTAGTTATTATTATTTTGTTATTATTTTCTTCTGCTCCCTCCTTTGCCACGATGTGCCCAGGTTGAAAACTTTTTTGAACTGACAAAATCGTACTACACAATTTGACGAGTGTTCACACTGGTCAAATCGTTCGTCAAATCAGCAGAAAATTCAAAAAATTTTGATTTTCATGAAACGATTTGATGAGTGTTCACACTTGTCAAATCGCCATCAAATCCATACAAATTCTGTTGGTCAAATCAATTGTTGAGTGATTTGAAATGTGAACAGCTATAACGCCATATATACATTTTTAGTAAATTTTGCATTTGCAAGTTGAAACTAGTTTGATGTCGTTTTCGTACTTTTGACACTATTGTCAAATTTCATTTTACTCTTGCAGCTTGAACTTTACTCGACTTTCAATCGACAATGTGTACGGAAACACAACTATTTCGTAATTCTTTTCAATTTAAAATTTTTCTCCACACAAAATTGTTGCTGACAATTGTCGACTCGTAAATTTTTTCAAATAAGACACTGGTGGGAACGCCAGTAGGCTATATGCAAGAATGATAGAATAATAGATGGCGCAAATCGTAAAAATAATTTTCAACAATCTGCGCACGATCTGCGCATTTTCGTCATGATGGCCTTACGATATGAGCTTGCGGTTTTCTTGTTAACTTTATTTTCAATATTTCACACATATTTGATTTTAATATTTTGTTTTAAAATTTTAATATTCTGTTCACAAAAAATTAAAAAAACTTATATAGGTATAACAATCAAAACAGATTCAAGAAACCAATTTGCACTGGCAAAAAATTTAATAAACAAACTTAGTCTAGCCTGACGTCATAAATATTTTGTTCGTAGCTAGAGAAGTAAACAACATAACATATTTATTAATCTTGGGCTATATTAATTGTTATTAGTACCTTGGTATTTAAAAAGTACATTTTTGGCAAGTACTCACTTTCTCATACTATTAATTAGTACTCTCAGTCAAATGCAACGCTGCATGAGAAGCAACAAAAAAGTTCAAAATTTGGTTGCATTTTAATTTACAAACGCCTTCCGGAAAGTTTAGTTGAGTTATAAAATTATCGGTCCGGCAATTTGTTTCTTCTTATTCATCTTAAAAAATAATATTTGCTTGCATTCTTTATTAAAAGTGCTTTTGATACAAACTACATTTAGTTCATGCTAATAACATTAAACTCAACAAACCGAGAAACAAATTTTATTAAGTGCATCATCACTTAGCAAGGCGCGTCAGTTTTAATCAATTTTAAATAACTTTCATTCGCGTTAAAGTAAAGCAAAGAAAGCCGCATTATGAGCAACTTGATTGGAATCACTGAAAACAACAAACCATCCTCCAAGTATGTTTTAATATATATTTATTTTTATGTCTGCATCCTAAAGCAAGATTACAGAAAGAAAAGGCTATATCGCCCTTTTTAATCGTATTCATCAAATTAATTTTCTTGTGGAAGTTTTTACTTGTGTTTGTCATTACAGTCGGCTTCCAATCTTCGCTTAATTTTGATGTCTACTACTTTTGCCAATCTCAATAATATTACATTATGTTTTAGTTACTTTTACTGTATTTTACTAATAATTTGTTTTGCCTTATCTTTGTTCTTAACTTGGTATCGAATGAGTTGGTGCATTGAAGCAAAGCATGGTTGTTTTATGCCACCTCTTTGTGCATGCATTTGCAGACGAAGTGCAAAAAATTAACAGTTCTTTTATCTTCATCCAAGTCCGGTTGCGCTGACGCGGCTGTTGTGTTTAAGATACACAGGGTGACCTGGTATATGGAATGTTTATATTATAGCCTCGTCTGCAAGATTTCTTTCTTTTGAATGGGCCAAATGTTAATTTCTGGATATCTTTAAACAGTGGCGCATATCTGCGCCTTAAATTGCAGATAATCTAATACTTTGTCAGCTGGTTAAATATATTCAGAGATGGATAATATGGCCCAGAGTTGTGGATATCTAGTGGAAGTAATATTTATTTGGCATAATTGAAGATGAACGGAAACTCAAAATCGTATGTATTTAGGCCTTCTTAGTACAATTCCGTAAAAATTTCAGGCCGCTCTCATGTCGTTTAGAAGTTAAAGGGGTCCAAAGTTGTAAAAATTGGCCTGAAAAACTTGTGATTTTTTTAATTTTCCTACAAAAGTAAGAATTATGAGTACTAAAAGAAAGGTGATGCTGTCACCTATTCAACGAGCCATCAATCTTAAAAATCCATGCACACTTGATGGTTCACCATTTTACGAAATTTATATCCAGCAGTACTGTAGACAACGTAGCCGGTGTGAGGGTTGTAATCCCTAAGCCTATTACAAGTGTGCATAATACGTAAAATGTTGTATCTTTAAAATTAATGCATGGATTTGTAATAGTAATGCAATATTGATGGCTCGTTGAAAAGGTGACCGCATTAAATTTCTTTTGATACCCATGATTCTTACTTTTGTAGGAAAATAAAAAAAAATCACAAGTTTTTCAGGTCAATTCTTACAACTTTGGACCCCTTTAACTTTTAAACGACTTGAGAGCGGCCTGAAAAAAAGAGTTTCCGTTCATCTTCAATTGTTCCGTGGAAGCATTGTTAAGTAAGCTTATACGGATAAACAAATTTATTATTTCCTTATCTCGATCTTACATTTTAGGAAAATAAAAATTTATAGAAATAAAAAATTTAAGGAAATTGTAAAAAGAACTCATACTGATAAGAGATGTTGATTAAAAGGCAAAAATATACTTCTATTTAAGCTTCCCTGCACATTTTTGTTTGTTTTTTTCTTAAGTTAATACGATACAAATTTTAATGCAATAAAAATTAAAATATGTTGTTTTAGTAGAAAAAATGATGTACCGGTTTTAGAAAAGAATAACTTGAAATTGAATTGAAGCCATATATTTGTTTGAATTAGCTATAGATGCGTGTAACCTAAACTTGACTTGTTCTTTGTCCTGCATATTGAGTATTTACAGGAATTATTTGTTTAAGCTTAACGACAAATTTATGCATCCCAAACTACACTTTCTTGGCCAAGAATGAAGTTGCCTAAAGCGGTGGTTATAATAGACGAAACGGAACGTTATAGAATGTTGAGAAATGCCACTTTACAATCTATTGCATGAGTTTCTTATGAGTTCGATTATAATAAGACGGAACGGAGCGGCATGCGACGTTGAGATCTATTGATTTGTGATTTCTCCGCTGCGTTCCGTAACGTTTTGAGTAAAAAATTTATGTGGACAGATGCTACTATTAATTTTATTCTGCATTTGTTTTGTTTTCCGTATTTTTGATAAATTTTGATTGAATTCATGTTTTAAAATAATAAGAAAAGAAGAATTGATGGAATTTATTTTGTAATAAAATATATTTTAGAAAAAAATTAACTACTCCGATGCTATTATAATCGCCACTCCGTTTGAAAACGTTTCGTCCCGCCTCTATGACACTTAACTATGTTCCGTTCCGTCTATTATAATCAGCGCTTAAGGATAAATGGTGCGTGTATGGAAACACTAAAGATCGTTGGTCTCATCGGTATTTAAACCTACTCCAGCAACTACGTCAATTATGTTCTGGCTCATTATTTATTCATAAACGTATGCAAATGCAAACAACTGATTGACGGATATGTTTGCATTTTGTCATCCACACTTAAAAGGCTTATCTAAAAAATCTTTTGCGAATATGGTAAAAATCCATATTGCTAAGACAACAGATAATTCCTTTGGTTAAAGTAAACGACAAAGGAATAGTAAATGAAGTGTAATATAACATAGTCAACCAATAAAGTGACCGCGCCTTTTTAAAATCACATTATTCAGCCGGTCCTTGGTTATAAATTACTATTTAGTTGCATTGACATTGCATTAATTCTTTTATTGACATTCTTTAACATGTCAGAATATAGTTCTGTTTTATTTCTAAAAACTAAAAAAAAATTTAATCGAAAATTCTAAAAAATCATTTGCCATTTTTTTAAACACACTGTTTTTGTTGCAATCGCTTCCTTAAACGTAGACCCATAATATGGATTAAAGTCTACAATTCAGTGTATTCCTACCTCTAAACAATTCTGCATAACATATTTTTGTACTACAAATCTTCGTTTTCTTCAAAATAAATAACACATGTTCTTGTTTATTGTTAAAACCTTTTAAGTCTAAAACAGTTTTTCCAATTTTTCTGTTTTCATTATTCATTAATTAATAATATTGTCCAAATTGTCGAATTGACAACAAAAAATAAATTTTTTGTTTTTACATTTTCTGGTAAAATATTCTCAAAAAGTTTTAGTTATAAGCACAAACGTCCGAAGAAATATATATGTACATAACTTACTACTTCTAAAACTTTAAACGCATTTTTCTCGAAAAGTAGTGCTTGAATCCGGTGGACAGCATTACTCGAAAACTATACCAAGGATCGCTTTCAAATTTTGTGCACTTGATAAGCAAATACAAACTTTAGAGAAATATTTTTTTTTATAACAAAACAAATCATAGTATAATTACACTAGGCGCCACAATTTTTGAGATCCACATTCCACTATTTTTTTCTTATGGTCTTTGGCCTGCTAAACACGAATATAGCAATTTTTTCTATGGACAAGTTTTTAAGATATGACCTTATAAAAATGTTTCCCCCTTTTAAAGGATTTAGTGTCATAAATATCAACCTATCTCGAGAACAAATTAACACCAGATTATAGATAATTAAATTACTTACAACTGCTTTGAACAAATTTTGTCATTTGGCCCAGTAGTTTTGACGCTATCGGAAGAAATTCCAGATTTTTTTTTTAATAAAAAAAAAAACCAAAAAAAAACCAAAAAAAAAACAATCAAAATTACTAAAAACTTCTCAGTTTATTATTTTGTACGTGAAGATAGTTTTTTGAAGAAAAGAACGCAGTACTTTTGAAGAAAATTAATGGTAGAAAAATGAAGTTATGGTCCATTGAGTGAAGGAACCGAAATTCAAAATTTTCGTTCTTTTTTTCTATTTTGTGCCTCATTATATTTTTTTATTCAATAAGCACATATTTCAAATTCAATGAACCCAATTATTATATATTTTATTTATTTATCTATTAATTTTTTTTTGGAATCTAAAACAGACACGCCCACCAAGCTGCAGAAGGTCCTTTAAAATAATAGATTTCCAAAAATTATTTTTGTTGCAATAAAAATGAGTAGAATGAATAAATATATGGTAGAAAATCTTTTATACAAAATTTGGGTTCGATATGACAGCATCTTCCTATTCCATAATGTCCTTAAATATCACAGTGTTAAAAAAATTTAATTTTTTGTCAATATTGTAGTCGATTTCAACTACTCCAGGTGACACTGTACTACAAATTCCTCAAAAAATAAATCACAAACCGGTCATCCGATAAATTGCGAAAAAAGTCACTGGGAATATAGTACTGAAATTGATTCTAAATGTGAATATCGTTGAAGAAAATTTTCCCAGACCTTAAAATGTTTTATTAACACTAGGAAGTTACCCATCCAGTAAGTTGGAGGGCAGTAAGTTAACCGACATGGTCTGGCCAGACCACAGGCCTTTTTTTCTTAATGCGTCTTTTTGAGGAGACGGTTGATGCGAGTTGCTTTAAATTTAATTTTTATGGTGTATATAGCTCCAAGTTGTGTTCATGTGTGTCAGTTACTTACGGAAAATAATTGTGTTTTTGTTTATTTTGGGCATATTTATCATTTTATAGGTTGACAGTCATCATAAACGTAGGAGTTCTTCTCTATTCCGTGTTTAAGGCACTTAGGATTGCTGCATACACCACACATGAAACGAGTTTTGCGCTTTGTATTGGTGCTAACCTTGCATTTTACACACAAAGGGCGGTAGTTTGATGACGTAGGGGCTGCTTTTGACGAAGTGCTTGCTTCTAATTGTTGTTGTAGTGTTGGTACCTGGGAAGAAATGAAATGTGTAAAGCATAAGAAAGGTATTGATTGTTTAAATAAATACCAATACACCATATTTTGACATCGCATTTTTGACGTGCGGCTTACTACTAACATGGGAAATACTGGCTTGAATTTCCATATAGGGAACTATTAACTGCGCTGCCAATTTAGTCAGAAATTTGCGGCGCCGGTCTGATGGCTTCACTTTCATCATTTCACTATGGATCACGAATTTGGCCAAGGCAGCTACGTCTAGCCTGTTGAAAAACATGGCTAATGGCCAGCAGTTTGTTCTGCGTTTGCAGCTATAGCCCGACACCATTTGGTCCATTGTATCCACTTCTGCCTTATCTGATTGTAGTCAAGAATTTGATTCGGCTTTTTAGAAATATTTGACCGCATAGAAGAACATCGTCGTTTGGAAACGCAACGCATGGCGCACCAATTTAGGTTGGACTGTTATTGAACTACTATAAATACCACACACACACACACACACACCTACATTTATAAAAAAACAATTCGCTCTTCCATGCACACGAAAAAACAAAATTTTGCATGCTCGAAAATGTTTTGTAAATTACATAACAGACCATGTAGGTTAATTTAGCGCTTTTCTACTTTGAACCCAATTTTTGCATTACCAACTTAACCGAACCAGCCCGAAAATAGCTTCAATCCACTCAGAATTCATGGCTTATAGAATTCATGAAGTCTTAGATCACTATTTTGTCTTGGGAAAAAGATGTTCAACATCAAAGTCAAATTTGGTCTGGCCAGACCCTGTTGCCCATCCCAGGGTTAAAATATTACTATGTAGCCATTTAGAAAAAGTGAAAAAATGTAACAAGAATGTAATTTAATTTTATTTTGTTATTGTTTTTACACTCCTTTGGTTGGTTGCTACAGGATACTAAAATTATCATGAATTTTATGTTTGTGCGTGCCTAAACACGCGACACTATATTTATTTAAAGAACATGCAAAAAGGTCGATGACTGCATTTTGCAAACAAGTCAATCGATTGTTTAACAGAAAATATTATACACTTTTACAGTGTTAAAATAAACGTTAATTAGAGAAAAGACTTAAGGCGTGTTAAACACTGCAGGATTCTTTTGCAATGATTCACGCTGTCGTCCTCCATTGTGATGAAATAAATTTGCGCTGGTTATTCATATTACTTTACATTATTTCAAATATGAAAGAAAATAATATTTTATTATTGTATGCTTGCTTAACGTATTTAAAGAGTGTTGTGTATAGTACTCTTGACATTGGTCAAACAAGAAAAATTAATAACATTTTAAGAATGAAAACAGTTCTTTATGGTGCTGCGAGATCAAATGTTAAATTGTATTTTTATGTTTTAACTGACATTTTTTTTATAAATACATATTTGTGATAAAACTTTAGCTACTATGCAAACTTACCTACTATCAGGACAGGATGTAGGGTTCATTACTGTCACAGCTGACCGAATTTATTTGTTTTTTTACTCTTCTAATAAAAAAAAGAATTGAAATATTCCAGAAGGAAACACCAACGCAGTGTTTTGCTACACACCCTTAATTGTTGTTGCAGCAGAACATGTTTTAATCACAATGTCTGCCTGTCTGTCCAAGCGCTTCTTCTTCGCTGCTTACATTACCCGTTGTTTTCTTCTTTATTGTGAGTATTAATCGGGCACACCAACGAACTTCAGCTAAATGCATTGTCAGCGTTGTCAGATTAATATATCTCAAAATTCTCCATAAGTCAAAAATATCAAAAATTACCACAAAATCTCACAAATTACCACAAAATACCGCAGGTCAACGAAATACCTCAAAATTACTTAAAATATCAAATTATACAATGATAATAACAAAATTTCAAAGAATTTAACGAAAGCAGACCTAAACTGCAATAAATTAAGACATTTTCAATTCAAAAAACAATAATTTTCATAATATTTCAGTTCTTTTTGTTATTGCATGAAGAAATTTGTTATTGCGAAAAACTGAACAATTTGGTCCCACATGACATTTTTCTCACATAATGCGTTGTTTTTTAACTTATCCCGCAATATCCCACAAGAGCTCAAAAATACCGAAAGTACGATTTATCTTGCAAACCTGACAACGCTGATTGTTTGTGTCTTTATGCCCTCCCAGACAATGCATTCAAGTGACTCACCATGTGTTCTTGTTTGCATATCAAAGATAAATACATAATTCAGTAAATAGTTTCAAGGTGAAGAATCCATTTGTTAAAAACCTAAACTTTCAACCTGATTTGAAAACACAAAAACCCGATTAAATTATTTGAGGTAAGACCGGCCAAGAATTGGTAGTGGTGAATCATAGCCAACTTCGACTGAAGACTTTTCAATTATCACCTCAACGATACTCCAATGTATTAAGGTTATTTTGAATAAGGCGCGTAACTCAAAAGTATATTATATGTAACAAATAAAAACAGATTTATTATTGAAATTAAAATGGAGTTGAAAGTAAATATTTTTGTAATGTGTATGCAGGGTAAGCCTGATCGATTTGTATGGGAAAAAAAAGTCAGCCGGACACCGACTCAAAAGTTAAAGGGACTCTTAAAAACTACTTCGGCATAATTTTTTTTTTGGGTCGGAGAAATCTCGATGTATCAGTTTTTGTTCTCCTGAACCCCTTGTTTGGCCGAAAAATCATGTTTTTTGCATGCAACTTTTTTTCTTCAGAATGCATAGATTTTGATTATACACAAATTTTGGATAAAAAAAATTTTGAAATTTTTGTTCGTTAGATATTGATACTCTTTTGAGACCCGATGTTTCGGAAAGGTGTTTTTTAAACCGTATTAACATGATTTTTAGTTTATTTTAACGGTATTACGCTCTTCTTTTCATTAATATATAGTTTAGTGAGGTTTTAAAAAAATTTTCGATGCTATTTTTGAAACAATATTGTGTGTGGTTTTCATGCCTTAAACCAAGGGTTTTCGTAAATCTTTTGGTGGACACTTTACTGAAAAAGGCTTGCCAGAATTTGATTTGGAGTACCCAAATCCTCATATATACTAAGATTTGTCAAAATCGAACAGAAATTGTGGCAATTATCTATATATATAAAATAGGATGTGTGTATGTATGTAACGTATGGACTCCCAAACGGCTGGGCCGATTTTGATGAAATTTTCAGGTAATGTTCATCTTGGTACGGTGGGTAACATAGGCTATATTTGGACCCGATAGGTGGCGCTGGGGTGGACTTATATCGAAAATTTGAATTTATGGACCATTTTAACTGAAATTCAGAATGTATGTTTGTTTGATCATAAGAAAATAATTGGACTAATAATTGGAATAAAATATAAATGGACCCGATAGGTGGCGCTGGGGTGGACTTATATCGAAAATTTGAATTTATGGACCAATTTAACTGAAATTCAGAATGTATGTTTGTTTGATCATAAGAAAATAATTTGTGTATAAATGGACCCGATAGGTGGCGCTGGGGTGGACTTATATCGAAAATTTGAATTTATGGACCAATTTAACTGAAATTCAGAATGTATGTTTGTTTGATCATAAGAAAATAATTTGTGTATAAATGGAGGACGCGGTAGGTGGCGCTGGGGTGCACTTATTTCGAAAATTCGATGGCGTGAAAAATATATAAATACTTTTCATTTTATTTTATAACGAGGGGAGTAGCGAAGCACACCGGGTTCAGCTAGTATATTAATAAAGCTGAAAAAGCCCTTTAAACACCGATTTATCATGTTTTACATATTTGTGTCGCTCAGTGTTGGTTAAGTCATACTAAAAGATATATCATTAAATAGAAGAGCTCAATACCTTTTCAATATGCTAAAATTCGTGTGAATACCATGAAAAAATACATATTTTATATGTGTTTATAAAAACATATTTCCAAAAATGACGAAATATCGACTTTTTGGCGTCTTAAAAGAGTTTGTAAAGAAAACAATTAAAAAATTTTTTTTGCCAAAATTGGTGTACGACTTTGTAAACTTTGTTATTTTGCCTATATTGGGTATGCATTCTGAAGAAAAAAAAGTTGCATGTAAAAACATGATTTTTTTGGCTAAAAAGCTAGTCACTCTGCTGATCATACAGTGCTTTTGCTAGCAAATTCTGTGGCAACATGTTGTTCGAAATTTTCGAAATTATCGAAAGTCGATATGTTGCAGCACTTTTGACAGGCGATATTTGCAATAAAATATCACTTTGATGTAGTGGCACTGACCGAGAAGCGAAGTAAATATAAATGCAAATATTTATTAATTTAAGCATTGCTTTATTATTTATTTAACATTGTTAGTTAAATCATAAAATTATTGGCTTCAATAAAAGTATATATATGGTAACCTTTGAACTGTTCGTTCAAATTATGTTCAATTTATTTTTGCCAAACCATGCCATGTTGAAAATAACTAATTCCTCATTTTTATTTTAAATTCAATTTTTTATTACTAAAAATTTTTTAAAATATTGATTCACGTATCAGAGAAAAATGTAAAAGCTTGCGAGTGGCATGGCAGAATCATGGTCAAATTATTTATCAGGTAGCCTTGACGATAACAGTTTCAATAACAGTTTTTTTTTAAACTTACATGAAATTTATTTATTTATTTTCTTTGTGTGACACAAAACATTTTTGATATTTCCATTTTGCATCAGCTGCCAAGCAACCATAGCACGCTCTCGTTTTGATTTTCTTTTGTTTGACATACGTTGACCGCAGCAAAAATTGTCGCTCCTACTTGTAATAATTATACTATGGGCAGAATAATCAGGTAGATGTAATTCGGAGAGCAAGAAACGACAGACCAAAACAAAGGCGTAGCTATAAAGTCACTTTTTACATTTGACGTTCACTCGTTTAGCCATAGGAATGTATAATTTCCTTATAGCGGTATAAATCAAGAGAGTACCCACATTTTGTGTGTGAAAATATAAGAAAAATTATCAAAATCCTTAAGAATTTAATAAAATTAGCTGTGTTTTAAGTTATAATAGAGAATTATTTGTATTTTGGCTCTGAACAAAGCAAATAAAAGTTAACTTTTAATAAAATTTTCATTTCACTACTAGTAAGATTGTTCAGTAAACAATTTCTTTGTGTCGCTATGTACGGCTGCTTTAAATTGACAAAATATATTTTGACATTATAGCTACGCATTTGTTATTGTTTTGTTTGTCGTAGAGAGCGTGTTTTTAGTGCGCCTATCTGGTTATTCTGCCATGGCGAGTAGCTGTTAAATGTTCGAGCATATCTTCGAAACAAACCAAAACGCCTGTCGAATAAAAATGTTACAACATACTGCCAGATCGAAAACTTCGCTTCGATGTTTGATTTGAAATTGAAGTTACAACATGTCGCCACTGTCTGGCAAAGACCATGTGTGAGGGCGAAAGTGATTTCTTCAGTATTGAAATTTGCAACTGATCCTTTTATTTATGAACTAAAATAAAGAAATAACTTCATGTATTCACTAACTTTACTGCTTTAAATTTAAATGTATAGGTGAGTTTCGTAGTTGAATTGAAATAAATTTGCAGTTGGTTATTTGTCAACATTTCGTTATTCCCATATGAAAAATCATTATAAGTTTTTGTTTATAATACAAAAATTTAAGAAAAATTTTACGACATTTAGTATGACATGATTTTTTTTTAGATTAATACATCAACAGGTTAATCAAAATTGTTACAAATTGTTACAAGTTCTTACTAAGGACTGCGCCGAATAAAATAGTCCCATGCATTTCTTTCCATACTGTGCTATTCAAAGTTTAAAATTTAAAATTTTTAATCATAGTAGCTTTGAAATAAATGTCAGAAAATATTATGCGTTGCTTTAATTTTATGGAAATTTATTTAACGCGAAAATGGCAAACGAACTGGAAGTGCGAAAACGAATATTAAAATTTTTCAAGAAAATCCCCAGTGGTCATTCCATAAAATTGCCAAAGAGGTAGGAACTAATAGAAAAAAGATTTCTCGCGTTATAAAACACTTTAAGGAGGAATTGTGCACTGATCGAAAAACTGGTTCTGGCAAAAAAAAGGGTTCACATGATCAAGTCAAGGCAAAGAAAGTGGTTTCTCTCCTAAAGAAATATCCATGCATATCGGGAAGGAAATTGGCAAGGAAGGCTGAATGTTCAAAAACTTTTGTGCGCAGAACAAAGAAAGATGCTGGGCTTAAGACGTACAAAGTTCAGAAAGTTCCAGATAGAAACGCCGTTAAGAACGAAACAGCAAAAAAAGAGCTCAAAAGCTGAAACAAAATTTTGTTGATAAATTTGAATGCTGCATAATGGACGACGAGACTTACTTTTTAGCTAAATTTTCCCAGCTTCCTGGACAATAATTTTATACGGCCGATTCTCGAAGAAATGTTGCTGAAAAATTTAAAGCCAAAAAAGTGGAAAAATTTCCAAAGAAGTTTCTGGTATGGCAGGCAATTTGTAGCTGCGGCAAAAGAAGCAAATCATACGTCCGGCACAATTAATGGCGATATATACGTTAAGGAATGTTTGCAAAAAAAACTGCTGCCATTCTTACGTCAACATGAAGTGTCCACGTTTTTTGGCATGACCTTGCTTCATGTCACTACAGCAAAGCGGCCTTAGATTGGTTCCAACGGAATGAAGTAGTTTTGGTGCCTAGAGATGCTAATCCACCAAACTGCCCAGAACTTAGACCGATCGAGAGATACTGGGCTTTAGTTAAAAAGGAAGTCAAAACAACTAGAAAAGATGCCAAAAACCTTCAAGACTTCCAAAGAAAGTGGAACCTAGCAGCTGTGAGGGTGTCGGACGCTACCATTAAAACATTAATGAAGGCTTTCCTGAAAATTTTAAATTTTTTATTAAAAACTAAAAATTTCTAATATCTCATAATTTGTATGTTATCTGAACAGAATTTGAAAAATAAAACCCTTTATTTTATTTAAATCGAAAAACTAGTTTAAGAGATTTTATCATTTTTGTATAAAAAAGAAAGAAAAAAGTAGCTAAAAATTTTTGCTAGTAAAATTTTTACTAGTGAATAAAATCTGAAAATATGTTAGTAACACAGTTTCTAAAAACTCCCAATAACCATAGATTAAATTTAAATAGATTTTTCAAATGAGTTGCAAGAATTCGTCTTTTGTGAATATGCAAAAATGTCAAAACTGCCATAAAAACTTAAGGCTGCTTTACATTATCCTACTGTGTGTTAACACATGTCAAAATTTTCATGTGTGATAGAATGTGAGATGGTGTAAACAACGGAAAGCAATGTGTGTTGGAGTCTGTTTTGATTTTTTTGGCATGTCGTACCACATTTTATTTTTTGGTTTGTTTCTCATTTCATCACACATTCTATCCCACCAGAGATGCATTTTACCATAAACTTACTTGAAATTTATTATTTAAATGAGAAAATTTTAAACTCGTAATGTATTTTCAAATGGAATAACAGAACGAAGCAGTTTTACAGCTTATTGAACTTTGTAGAGGCTTTAAATTCATTAAAAACCGATTCATTACTCAAATTTAAAATTTTTGGATAAAAGTTTTTACAAGAAATAAAAGTTAATGGTATGATATGAATATCATAATATGATGGTATGGTATGATGGATATAATATGATTAGTTGATGGTACAATATCTGACAAAAATTTTAAAAATTGCTGTGATACGATTTTTGTCTTTAGCCACGCACTAATCACTTCATATTATTATTTTTTTTAATTTTGGATATTCTGCTTTTAATGTATTTAATATCTTTAAAACAAAACTTCTGATATCGTTGCCTCCACGACCACACATTTTTTATTTCTAGTGTAAAGCATCTTCCTAAAACTGAGTCGCGATTTCAGGTAACTTGGAATGTGTTTTGTATAAGTAAATTTAGAAGGCTCTAAAGTAGGTTTAGTAAAAAATAAGTCAGAAGTTTTTGGACCGACACCTTGGATACGCCACTGGTTATCAAAAGCTCTTTTCTCACTCCTATGTTTTTATCTTATCTTTATTGCAAGCTGCTTTCCAATCCAGCACTCACACAACAAGGGGTACAAGAGGTGTGTTCGGATATTCTTGGCAAAATGATTTGTTAATAATATTAATAACAATAACGTCAATATAGCTATGTATTTAAAGCTATGTATTTAATCTTTCCACACCCCTTCTTTTGAACATAGTCTACTTTCTCACTATTTTATTAATTCAAAATATGAAAAAATTAATACAAAATAATTAGTTGAAAAAAAAAACTAGTAACAACTATTTTAGTTAAATACACGTGGAGCACAGTGGTTTTCGTTACTCAAGTACAACATTTTGTATTGAAACTTTGCTCTATGGGGCAAGAGGTCACAAAAACTTCTGCTTGAAGGGATATAGATCAAAATGGACACGGAATATCTGAGTTTCTGGAAGAGATAGTCAAAAACTGATTGCAGATTTGAAAAATTTGGTATCAAAAACCCGGTATGGTACCATTAACTCAAAATGGCGCACAGTGGTCAAAAAATGTGGTTTTTTGGAAAAAAGTCTTTAACTTTGGAACCAGAAAAAATAAAAACAAAATTTTTTATCAGATTCAGAAAAGAATGGAGCATTATCGAAAAGCATTAAAAAAGTCAAATAGTTTACAGGTTATTTTTTTAAAAAATTATCAAAAATGGAAATTTTTCAAATTTCATAGGAACGATTATAATTTAACTTGAAAAGTGATTAAATATTTGATTAATTTGAAAAAAATAAAGTGGTGCGGTCGGGGGCCGGCCCCCCGTTAGGAACAAAGTTCCTTACTCTTTTTCTTTAACTCCGAATGTAATTCAAAATAAAATTTGTATGTTTTTATTTTTTTAAAAATATTTATTTATTGAAAATTTAGATGTAGAATTCTTATGAGAGATGACAATAGGCAGTTACCGTTGCCAGCGATGTTTAATGCATGCAACAGGGCGTTGAGCATTGAACATTTATCATGTTTCTCGTATGGAGCATGAATTGATTGAACATTTGGATTGAAAACTGGACTTAAGAGTATAAACAAAAAAAAAATTTTTTTTTGGGGTTCACTTAGTGTCAAAAAATTTTTTTAAATTCTTACATCAGATTCGAAATCGGCGACCAGTGAAATTACAAAGAGTATAAAACAAAAACACCTTTTTAGGAAATTTTTTAATTTTAACATAAGATTCGAAATCTGCGACACCTTAACACATTAAAGACGGGATCTTTTTTACGAATTAGCTAACTTTGACCTTCGTTTACATTTGACTATTTTTGTGTGATACCGTTAGCCTTGTGACATCCGACGTAATGATGTCATATGGCATCATCGTCCTCAATGGGTTAATACTGCCAGCACATACACAAAGAGTATAATGCGAAAAAACACATTTTAGAGACCCTAGTGTAAATTTTTTTTAAATTCTAGCATCATATTCGAAATCAGCGACCACAAAACACATTTTTTTGGTCCACCCTATTGTCAAAATACTTTTTAAAATTCTTACATCAGGTTCGAAATAAGCGATCCCTTATATTGCTAGCACATATGACGCGCTTAAAGCAAAAGACGGAAATATTTTTTTTTAAATCAAGAACACGGAATATAATTTGAGAAAGCAAAAACTATTCATAACATGCTGTGTAAAACATCGAACATAAGTCGAAGGGTTGCAAGCTAACATAAGACGCGTGAGTGCTAGAGAAAAGGGTTGCAGGGAAGATCGTGTGTAGCTTGTGTCCCTGGAGTTGGTTTGATCGTGATGATGCTTTGGCATACTCTGACCATGAGTTTGCGAACAAAAGCGAATATAAACGATGAGAGATAAATTGGTTGACATTGTCAGCTGCCAAAATGAAATAATTGAAATTTTACTATTTTATTATTTTGAGACAAGTTTTTTATTTGGTATTTATGGTATTTATTTGGCGACCGTAGCCGAGTGGGTAGAGTGCGTGGCCCTTTAGCTTAAGAACCGCTGTAGCCCGGGTTCATTCAGACAGAAACTTTTTTCAATTGAATTAATTTTTCTGTTCGGTCGTCACCTCTCTGCAGACAATGGCAAACCTCAGAGAGTAAAAATTGCCATGTAAAGCTTCTTGAAAACATAAGCCGTTCGGAGTCGGCATAAAACACGTAGGTCCAGTTCTCAGTCATTTGTGATCAAACATATAATAACACACAACATAATTGATCTATAGAAGCAAGGTCAAAATCCTTCCAATGGCTGAAATGGCCAGTTTATTTTTTTTTTATTTATAAACTTAACATTTTGTGCTTTAAAGTTTATTCAGGCTATAATTTAAAAATAAAATTATGAAAAATTGGACAAATTCATGCATTTTTTGAAAATAATTTTACTAATTTTCTGAATCACTTGCGTCGCATAGTGAAGTGAAGGAGCATGCCAGACGGAACTAATTCGAAATCGAATGTTTTCATTGTGAGCATGTAGAATTCTTAGAAAATATTAACACTAGATTTACGGACTGAGCCAATTTGACTCATTTAAAATTTTATTGCTATATATATAAAACTGAAATACTATTTTTTATATACACGTATATTAGTTTTTAGTTACGCAATGATATATAGGTAAATATAGGTCTCCCCTCTGCCGACCCTCTCATTTCGCATAATCGAATGTGATATAGGTACCTATTTTTACGGCTATGAGCCAAATTAAATCATAAAATGATTTAACAGTTAATTGCTTTAATCACATGAAACTTATGGCTAAAATAAAGAAAGTACTTATCTGAATTCTAAAGAAAGCTGATGCTTGACCATTCATGATCAATCTTGTCGAGAACACTTCCGTTCTCATATCGCAAATTCATGCTGTTGACGTACGGATGATTTGTCAAGTTCAAGCATTATGCAAGAGAAATAGATGTAAGAGCCTTTGTACTAAATACAATAGAAATGTTTGTGGAATATGCATTTAAAAAACCGAGTTTATGTGTAAAAAATGTTTTCAATGAAGTTTTTAATAATAAATCTTTTATTTCAATTTATTTGGAACGTTTTGTTATTTTGTCAAAAAGCCTAAATTTTGTTGTATGAGTCAAATTGCCTCACTTCAGTAAAAATAGGTATATAATCAACTCCCGTAAATCTAGTGTTAACTGATCTCAGGAATAATTTTTGATAAGATAAGATAAGAAAAACATTTGATTAGATAAAAAAGGGCCACTTTTTTGCTTAAACATTTGGTAAGATAAAAAATATCGCCACTTCAAATTTTAACCATATTTTTTTTATTTAATCAGTATTATGTATACTTTAAGCTCAAAAGTGCTAAGGTGCGCAAACTTACGGTTGATTTGTTTTTTAACCTGCTTGATGGTCCTATAAATGCTATTTATTTTAATTTCAAAACCAGGCTTCGACTGTTTTTTATAGTTGCGATATTCAAATTTTACTATTTTTATAAAGACACTTCGTATATGTTTTCATTCAATTTGACTGTTTTTCAAACTCAAATTGTGTAATTCATATATAAGCTTATTCGCTGAATTTAAAGTGATTAATTTAAATAAATTTTACCGTTTTTATAAAGTCACTTTGTAGGAGGTAGAGGTAGGAGGTAGGAGGTGTGTGTAAAAATACTCGAAATGTGTAAGGCCGCGTTCATAGTGGACGCTTTGGCTGAAGCTGATGCATAAAGCTGCCTTGTCAAGCTTTTTTTGATCATAGTGAACGCTTATTCAACGCGGCATAAAGTAGCTTATTGAGCTTATTGGTGTTCATAGTGCGCGCTTTATGCTTATGGCTGATAAGCTTTGTTTTCATTTGTCTCTTTGGAAAATAATGCCCTCAATTGCGTTTTGCAAAGTAAATTTTTTTGTTTAATGAGTATGTAGATTCGCGATGATGACCAATGAAAGATCAAACCATTAACAAACACAAGTTCAAAGGAACTTGAAAACACAAAGCATATCAACGGTGGAAAGTTCAGCACATAAAGTACCCAAGAAGAAAGCAAGAACAACGAAAACTATGTAAACAAACGAGATAGAATACACAAGCGCATACAACTGAAAAGCACCACAAAAGGACCACAACGCAACAACAACACAACGACGGTTAAAACTTCAGCACAAAAAAAAATCAACGAAAATATTGTTAACAAGCAAAATAGATAAACATGTGCCGAATAGCATTTTAAAAATGCTCTGCAACAAAGCATAAAAAACAAAATTATTTTTCTGTGTGAGCAAGCGAGATGGAAAGATAAGCGCTGAAAAGCATTTGAAATTAAGCTTTATGCTAGCTTTATGCTAGCACTATGAACGCTTTGAGCTTTTTCCATATGATTATACACAAAGCGTTTTCCAGCTAAACCTCTCGGCTAAGCTTAAAGCGCTTACTATGAACGCGGCCTAATAAGGATTAAAGCTCATTCGCTTAAGTTAAAGTGATTAAATAAGTTTTTGTAGAATTTAAAGAGATTTTACCGTTTTTATAAAGTAACTTTGTATAGGAGGTAGGCGTGGTTTTCATACGATTTGGTTAATTTTAAAACTCAATGTGCGTAATTAAGATACATACAAAATTATATAGAAATATTTTGTTTTAATAAAAACAATTTTTTCTTTGTTAGCTGCTCAAAATACGTCAATTAAAATAAAATACCTTTTCATATATTTTATATGAAAAAATTCTAAGTCTTTTCATTTATTTTTGTATAATAAAATCTATTGAAATTTTTTTTCATATGAGTCAGTATGTATGTATGAGTCAATGTATTGGCATCTCAATACCGCTCTAAAAACAATTTTTTGTGGTACTTTCAAAATGGCGGCCATTTTTGTCTTGCTACCTTTAGAGATTTATGCGTTTATAGCGTTTGTGGTAAATTTTATTTCTCAGCTTCTGTTAGACAGAGTGATGATTTAAAAATCATTATTTTAAGAATATTTTGGACTTAATTCTCACATGCAAGAAATGCTAATGAAATCATTTTTTCATATTAAAAAAAAAAAAATTAAACTTTTTTGTTAAAATCGTAATATTTTGCAACTTGAATAATTTTTTTTTATAGAAAACAATTAGTTGTTTAGTTGACTTCTTTTTTTAGTACATTTCAGTTTGTAGTTTATATATAAATTTTGTTACCTTGCGAACTCAAGTTATTTGTTTACGGCCTGTTTAAAATGGAAATCTGAGAATTTTCTCAAGTTTAAAAATTTGAAATTTACTCACCATATACTGCATTATAATAAAAATCATCAGTTAAAATTCTGAGTGTGGTATTTGCTTCATATGAAAGATACAGGGTTTTTAACTTATCACGGTTTCGAAGATATTTTTACCTATAGTACATGCAATTTGTCCAGATTTTATTATTTTATTTTTAAATTATAACCGGAATGAATTTTAAAGCATAACATGTTTAGTTTATAAATGCCAAATAAAAAACTAGTCTCAATATATGATCATGATGAACACATGATCTTCCCCGCAACAACCTTATCTATAGCACCCACACGTCTTATGTTCGCTTGCAACACTTCGATTTATGTTCGATGCTCTACATAGCAAGTTTTGTTTTTGATTTCACAAATTTTATTCTGTATTCTTGTTTTAAAAAAAAATATTTTCTCCTTTTGCTTTAAGCGCGTCATATACAAAAATTATAAAAAAGAAAACACACATTTAGGGTCGCCCATAGTGTACATTTTTTAAAAATTCTAACATAAGATTCGAAATCAGCGATCAGCGCATCTACTAAGAGTATAAAACAATAGAGAGAGAGAGAGAGAAAAATATAGAGAGATAGAAATAGATAGAGAGAGATTTTTATTTATTTATTTTTATTTATTTACTTGATTGCTAAACCTTAACAGGTTTTATAGCAAATTTAAAATTGTAAAATAAGATATTTAATACAATTCAAAAATATAAAGTATGATTTTGAATGAAATAATGTATTATTAACAAACTAAAAAGTTTTAGTAAATTGCTTAAAGTATATAATTTTATTAAAGTATAAAAAATAATAGAAAAAAAGTTAAGTCAAAATCGATAAAATCAGACAGCATAGCAGGGTTACGTTTTCAAGACAAACAAGGTCAAGTTAGCAACAATTTTTGTATACGGCGGAGTCGTGTGACAAACAAGGTCTCATACCCAATAAAACACCACTCCAATAGGTATATATATAATATATATCGTTCTGTCTCCCTGAAGCCGGTGAAATCCTGGCTTGACAGGGTGGTTACTCGACAAACTAGGTCAACTTCACCAAACCAATTTTCATAAAATAAAAAAAACCAGTTGCGAACGCAGGCACCAAGACAAACTAGGTCTTATCGGCCACTCATATTAATATATTACAAATCGATCTAACGTAGTGTTTCAAGAGGTAAAAAGACACCAAGACACCACGGTACCGTCAACAAATGTTGTCACAACCATCTTGAAGATATGAGGCATTTGAAGATCCCAGGCTTAGGTCCATTCAGATTATTTAGATATATTATACACCAAAATTTTCCATTTTACGCTTAGGTCCATTTAGATTGTTATATTTATGTGTTTACAAATCACCAGATGCATCAGATATATGTTTGAAAGAACTTTACATAATCAACGACGGTACTGCAGGTAATCTATAATTTTATGTTTGATTGAGTCCATGGATTCACTTAAGGATATAACATCAGATACAAAATTAAAATCACCGCAAGCGCTTCTAAGAGGTTCATTTTGCAAATAATTAGTTCTACAAAAGTTCATGTGGAGTAACTCAAAAGATCTTCTAGGACGAAGAGGAATATTAAAATATATTTTACTCAATAAATATGGACTGTTTACATAGCCATGTAAAAGTTTTATAATCCAACAAGCATTTATCATAATTCTCCGATTTTTTAAAGAAGGAAGATTTAAGAGTTGTAACCGATATTCATAAGGTGGTAAGTGAAAATCAGTATTACAATAAAGATAGCTTAAGCAAAACAAAAGAAATTGTTTCTGCACTGATTCAATGTCGTCTATGTAACAACCGTATCTTGGGCACCAAACAACTGAAGCGTATTCTAAGATAGGCCGCACTAGGGAAGTGAATAAGGTTTTCGTTATGAAAGGATCATTAAACTCTTTTGCCCAACGTTTAATAAATCCTAAAGTACTATTTGCTCTATTTATTATTTTATTTACATGAATATTAAAGCGTAGTTTAGGATCCATTGTAACTCCAAGATCATTGAAGCTATCTAAGGACTCCAATGGATAACCACAAATTTTGAAGGTACATTTAATTGGTGGTTTGCGCGAGAAAGACATATGCTTGCATTTCTTCATGTTGAGGTTCATACGGTTCGTTTTGCACCAGTTATGAAGATGATCTATGTCGGCTTGCAAAAATACAGCGTCATTATCATTTTTAAAAGAAAGGAAGAGTTTGACGTCGTCAGCAAATATTAAGATGCTGGAATGCATTATGACAGATGGCAAATCGTTTATAAAAAGTAGAAACAGAAGAGGCCCAAGATGACTTCCTTGAGGTACTCCTGAAGTAACAGGAAACTCGTGTGATTTCTTGAGCTTAAAAAGAACAGATTGTGTTCTATTGCTTAAGTAAGATTCAATCCACTTTACCAACGGTATAGGAAATCCAACAAGATGTAATTTTAAGATCAATAGTTTGTGATTTACAACGTCAAAAGCTTTGCTAAAATCCGTGTAAATAACATCAGTCTGCATGCCTTTTCCAAAGTTTTCTATAGTTTTTGATGTAAATTCGAGAAGGTTAGTAACAGTGGATTTTCCAGAAAGGAATCCATGTTGGAAAGGAGACATTAAAGATTTAATGCTATGCGATAGTCGTGATGTAACAATTGCCTCTAAAAGTTTAGGCAAAGCGCTCAATTTTGCGATGCCACGGTAGTTATCAATTAAAGACCTATTTCCGGATTTATGCAGCGGAATGATAAATGAATGCTTCCAGGCTGCAGGAAAATAGCAGGATTTTAATGATGAAGTAAATAGTAAAGAGATTGGAGTTACTAATTCTTCACAGCAGTATTTTAATATACACGAAGGTATGTTATCAGGACCACTTTTATATGATGTTTTAATATTTTTTAAAAATGATAAGACTGTGTTTGTGTCAATTATTGGGAAATATATATCCCCAGATTGAATATTGAAAGGATAACTTAAATAATCATAGGACGATGATGAATAAGTCGACTTGAAAAAGTCAGCAAAAAGATTGCAAATACTATTATCATTATCAGACTCAACCGAATTATACTTCATAAAAGAAGGATAGGAATCAATCTTGCGTTTTGTGTTAACAAAGTTCCAGAAGGATTTAGCATCAGATTTGATGTTTAATTTTACTTTTGTTAAGTAGGTATTATAGGATTGTTTGCATAACTGTTGATAACTGTATTTAATCGAGGTATAGCATCCAAAATCACATATGTTATGTGTTTTTTGATATTTTTTATAGTATTTAGATTTCAAATTCCTCATTTTTCTTAATTCATTTGTATACCATACCGGACCCGATGTCAAGGAAGCTTTCCTTTGCGGAACAGCTTTAAGAAAACAATCATTGAGCGTTCTATTAAACGCATATACCGCATCATCAAGACTCTGAGAAGATAAACTATTTGTATTAATATTTAGAATAGAATTCCAGTTTATATTAGACAAGTTATTCTTCAAAATCACGTAGTTTGTTTTTTTAAAGTTAAACTCAATAGGTGGTTGAGAATCAGAATACTGCGCAGATGGTTTTGGAAAATTTAAAATAATTTCTAATGTTGGATGATGAGAATCTTCGGGTGTAACCAGAGGATCTGATTTAGACACAGAAGCGATATTACTGTCATCAAAAAACACCAGATCAAGCAAACGATTATTTTTGTTAAAAATGCAGTTAAGTTGGAATAGCCCTTGGATTGAGAGCTCGTTTAAAAAGTAATTATCGGATGAACTTTCAGACGAAGGTAAAAATATTTCAGGAATTTCAGAACAGTAGTTCCAAGAAACGTTTGGCAGGTTAAAATCTCCAGTTATTAAAATATGATCATTTGATTGCAGTTTTGAGCAAACTTTACTAATAGAAGCCAAATGTTTGCTATAAACTTCTAAGGTAGAAAGGGGAGGAATATATGAGCATGTAATAAAAAGGCTCAAGAAACCAAACTTAACATGAACACAACAGAATTCAATGTCCAAGGATTCTGGAATTAATAACTCTTCAGAGAAATGTGTCGCTTTGACTGCAATCAACACACCCCCACCTTTAGAGCAAATACCAGGAATGGAGTTTCTATCTTTGCGGTATATGTTAAATTTGTTGCACAGAATTTCAGTATTTAGAGTGTTAGGTTTCAGCCAAGTCTCACTAAAAGCTATTATATTAAAGTGAAGGTTGTGACTCAAAATTAATAAATTATTTAGTTTTGTGTTAATGCCACGAACGTTTTGGTAAAGGATAAGGAACTGAAAGCAACAATCTAGTTTTTTTGATTCTTGTTAAAAACCGAAAAAGTAGCCAAGGAAGTTGTAGGCCGAGGTCTAGAAATAAATTCATGCACCATCGTATTGTCAGGCCAAAACTTTTGATCCAATACCTTGTGAAAAAGATCACCAGGCAAAGATATTTTAAAAGAGGACGTAATTCGCTCGTATGAAAAATTGAATTTGTAAACAGAGATATTTTTATTTACAACATTCAGCTTAGAGTTTATATAGAATAACACGTCTTCACCGGATGTATCAGCTGCAAAACGAGAAACAAATATAGATTTTGCAGGCTCAATAATCACAAGTTCTTTATGAACAGGGGCTTTGATACTGCTGTTCGATACTTGTTTCGGTATCGCTCATAGAAATCGATAGAAATAGATAGAGGGAGAATAGATAGATAGAGAAATAGATAGAGAGAGAAATAGATAGAGAGAGAAATAGATAGAGAGAGAAATAGAGAGAGAGAAATAGATAGATAGAGAGAGAAATAGATAGATAGAGAGAGAAATAGATAGATAGAGAGAGAAATAGATAGATAGAGAGAAAAAAATAGATAGATAGAGAGAGAAATAGATAGATAGAGTGAGAGAGAAAGATAAATAGATAGAGAAATAGATAGAGAGAGAGAAAGAGAAATAGATAGAGAGAAATAGACAGAGAAATAGATAGAGAGAGAGAGAAATAGATAGAGAGAGAGAGAAATAGATAGAGAGAGAGAGAAATAGATAGAGAGAGAGAGAGAAATAGATAGAGAGAGAGAAATAGAGAGAGAGATAGATAGAGAGAGAAATAGATAGAGAGAGAAATAGATAGAGAGCAATATATAGAGAGAGAAAGATAGAGAAAGATAGAGAAATAGAGAGAAATAGAGAGAAATTAAGAGAGAAAGAGAGAGAGAGAAGAATTATGCACATTGTTGCCTAAATGATTGAAAATTTGTTTGCGAAAGGGAATTTTCTCTTCATGTAAACACGACCTACCAGTGATGCCAATAGTGCAGCACACGGAAAGAGTATACAATAATTTTACATGTGGCAACTAAAATTACGAGTTACTAAAGATAAGGGTAAAAGTCGAGGCTTCGAAACCCTAACAAAAAAGATTTTTTCTTCTTAATGCAATGGGACAGGTTGTTTTCAAAGCAAATATGTGTGGCTACGTTTAAAAATTACCAAAAACTCAATATTTTTGTTAATTTCAAAACTGTGAGAAAAATACATAATTTCAATAA
Organism: Dichetophora obliterata; assembly: GCA_963920525.1. Classification (NCBI taxonomy): domain Eukaryota; kingdom Metazoa; phylum Arthropoda; class Insecta; order Diptera; family Sciomyzidae; genus Dichetophora; species Dichetophora obliterata. Next base: position 99,830,776 of record OY986435.1, on the reverse strand, counting down.
AATTTTGAAATCTTCCTCATTAAGGGAGCCTTCTTCAGTCTTTAGGAAATTACCTTACTTTAAGTTCTTATAAATTGTCTTTAATGTAAGAGCAGTTCATCATATTTAAGTACTAAAAGGTCTATTTCATATTTATAAGGTCACATGATATTTAAAAAAAATATGAAGCTGTTGAATATTTTTTTGCACTACTGTTTTACTAAAATGGTAAGTCTCTTAAGTGTTTAAATGAAACAAAGTAAAAATGTGTATTTATCAGCTTACGGTATTCCTGTTATCTTAATAACCAAAAAAACGCACTTGTTTCATATTTATACGGTCAAAATAAACTTTTTATGTCTATATAATTTTTTTAAACATAACAAATACAAATATTTCATAAAATCAACCAATGAAGTTGCCGTCCTTGTACAAAACATCATTCATCCTTTTTTCCATACTGCTGATAAGATTAGTAATAATTTCAGGCTCAAGTTTACGTCATTTATCAAAGAAGCTCTAGAAGAGAGTTAAATTGACGGTTATTTGCATAGATCCTTTGCGATACGATGCCCCATAGATTTTCAATAGGATTTAAGTCAGATGAGTAGGCAGGCCATTCCATAACTTGAATCCCTTTATCGGTAAACCAACTTCTTGTTTCTCAGCTAACACGAATTCTTGCGTTATCCTGCTGAAACATCAATTCTTCTGAATCTTGTTCGTTTAAAAATGGAACTAAAGCGTTTTCCAAGATTTCAATATAATTTGAAGTCTTCATTCGAGAAGAAACAATCTGCAATTTCAAACATCCCCTTCAGCAGAAAACGCGTCCTATGTCATCACATAACCGCCACCAAAGTTCCTTTTTGTGAACATTAAAGGCTGTTGTCGGATGTCATAATAATACAATATCCATCAGGACTATCTAGGTTCCTCTCCTTCTCCTCTGAGAACACGACCTTAAGATGATAGAGGTAAATTTCATTTAAGTTTTAAACATTGATGCTTTTTCTTACCCGATTCCAATTTGCATTGAAATGATTCCTAGCAAATTGTACCCCAGACGCTTTGTGCTTGGCAGCCAATTTCGTCAATATCTGTTTAGTGATGTATTGAATGTAACTGTGCGTTTTAAGATTCTTCAATCGGTAGAACGCGATATTTTATTGTCTACCATGGCTCTAAGCTGATTGAGAGAGATAGACGCATTAGAAGATGCTCGGACAATTATTGTTTGTGCTCTTTGGTCTAGCTTTATTTTTTTTCCAGGACAATTTTGTGTGCCGTAAGATTCTGAAGATCTAAAATAATTTTGAACGACACACAAACTCCTCTTTATTTCACGCGAAATCTCTCTTAACCCATAGTTTTCCGCATTTACTGCTACCTGAATTTCAATGGAATTGAAGTATTTCAACTAACATGCCATGGCATAGAATGCCCATCAGACAAATACTGTGGCATATTTTGACAGTTGGTGCTCATGCCTTGATGTATATGATGGTATGTGATATGCCTCGTGGAGACGTTATGTAAAGGACGGTACTAATTAAAATATGTTTTTCGATGCATAGAGAAAAGGTTTATAAAACGTTAAAAATCGTCCTCCAAAAACACCTGCATTAATAAAAAACTTGGCAGAAAAACACTGATTTTTTCTGTGTATTCCAGCTTTTACATATTAAGTATGTACATAACTTTTAAAGGATTATTAAATAAATGAATTAGAATATTATACTACTATTATTCAACTCAGATCATTAAATATATTCTAACAAAATAAAAATCATGTCTTCTTATTCTTTGATTATAGAACAGATGGCAAAGAACAACTTACACAATCAAACAAATCGAAGGTCTTATAAGAGCACTTACAGGGTTATTGCTTTTGAAATTACTTTTCGATATCCTATTAAAAAATTCATTATTTAGAAGTTGTTATAATACACATTATAGTAAGTTATTATAAAGCAAATAATTATAGATTATTATATCACGCATTATTGGAAGTAGTTGCATAAGAACTTCTATATTGAAAGAAAGAGTATTCGATTACCGCTAATGACATGCCTATGTTAAAGTAATGCGTTCCGTAAGCTAGAAAGTAATTAATGGTTACAGGTTTGTAGACTATTTACTCGATTACATGAAAGCGAAGTTTTTGCTGGGTATATCACATTACCCGACCATACCACAATACCCGAAGTTACTCGAGCTGAAAACACACGCTCAACTGGAACTGACGTTCCGGTAATATAAAAAGCATACTCAATTCAATTGTGGTATGACAAATGAATTCAGAGTATGGAAGTATGTAATTCAGTTTGCATGTGGTTGAAAAACTTCACCCAGCGGTCTTCCGTAGATACATGAATTTGTTTCCACATTGTAAAATTTTCAATTGAACAGTATATCTTTATATGTCCATTTTGATCAAATAGTTTTGCAGCTAATTTTCCTTAAATAAATGTTAGGATATCAAAGTAGTACAAAATATTACAAGAAGTAAAAAGCAGTAAAAATGCGTATACTACGTAACTAGTACGCAGTATAACGGGCAAAAAAAAAACACTACTGTACTTTCAAAAGCTGTGCGGTTGGTCACATGAAGAGAACTCAAATCGTCTTATTTCTCTTGTCGTCTTGTTTGAGATTTCTATCTCAACGCTATAATTTTTGTGAATTAAAGGGTTAACTACTGAACACATACAAATACGTACTTTAATTTATCTGTGGCGCCTCATTGATTGTGTTAATAGTCATTTACTTATGTGGTAACAGAAACCATCCTATTTTTGTTGCAAAAAAAATTCATTAAATAAAAAAAATAAATTCATTGCCAAATGAAGCGTAATTTTAAAGTTCTCAAAGTGAGATTATGTGTATTAAAAATATACACCACTTATATGGTAAAATTTTGGACAACGCCTATTCCCGACATGGTGTGTTATTTTTAGAATTGAAGTGATTCGGCTATAGATGAAAATCAAGGTTAATTCTTAAGTTATATTGCTTATCTTCATTCATGTCTTGCAATAATGCGTTGTGTTCTTTAACTTTGTTCAAAAGGCCAACGTTAACATTTGTAGGCTGCAAATGTCTTTCCTATGGATAAAAATGATAAATATGAAAATAAAAAATTAAGAGAATACGCTACTTTTCATTATTTTCGGAATAAATTAAAACATCTGGAACTTAATTAAAGAGTGTTCATCGTGTTGTTAAACTATAATCGAATCTAATGTTTTATTTATATAAAATTTCTGTGGATCTCCATCGTGTGTACTCCAAGTTCATTCACTTTTGAAACCATATCATCAAATTTGCGATTCAACAGCTAACAAATATCTGTGAGAGATGTTATTCTTAGTCGTTGTTGTTGCTGTTGTTGTTGTTGGTGATAATATTAAATAAAACTGCAGACAAGTTGCTTCTGCTGTTGTTGTTGTCGTCGTCGTCATTGTAACAATGTCGCTTTAATAAAAAAAAAAATCAAGAATTCTTAACAAATATATATTGTACATTTCTCAAATGGTACCCACTCGTTCTTAACATGATACCGTTTCATGCTGATTTCCTGATGACTAGTTTTTTATATTAATTTTTATTCTGCTATCTTGTGTTTAAACAGGTTTTTGCACTTCATTTCTTGTCTATTCTCCAGTTATTTTTTTTTATATTTTATACCAAGATAAAACCATTCAGATTGAAACAAATAGGTGAAAACTATAATAATTTGCATATTAAAAAATATATTCGACGTGTAATTTGTTTGATTTTAAGTGTTAAAAAGAAGAGAAACTTCTTTGTTAATTCCATAATTTTATAAATTTCAGAAGAACAGAGATACTGTTGAGAAGCGCCCATAAAGTCTTTACTCTGTAATGCGATTCGAAAAGCAAATGCAATTCGAAACGAAAATGCAATTCGAAAAACACCAAGTAAATACATGAATTAAGATTACTAAATCGCAGCAACTCCTACCTCTGATTTAAAATACTGTTTTCGTCTGCATTGAATTCGAACTAACTACAAATTTGTCAACAAAACAAAGTGAATACATGGTGTGATTTTGTTTTCGGATGGCATTTGCTTTTCGAATCGCATTACAGAGTAAGGTCCCAGCTTTAAGAAACGAAAATTGGATTTTAATCCAACGCGTTAGCTAAAAAGTTTTAACTGGCTCTAAAAATGTAATTCGCAATGCATTGCGGAATTCGAAAAATGACAAATGCTGGCGCACGCAATATTAAAATGGCGATTGGCCACATATGGAACAAAAGTGATATTTTTTCACAATAATCCCAATTCTTAAGTGTAAATTTTTTAAAAACTGGATCAAACATGAAAATTTGGCGAAAAAACTACCTGAATTGTGATTTTTACTTTCCGAAAAAATTTAATTTTTTTCTTAATGTATCGGTAAAAAATCAAAATTGGAAAAAATTTCAATGGATTGTGAAAATTTTTTCTTATGGGAGAGAGGTTTTAGGCAAAGAATTTTTGGAAAATTTAATTTTTTAAAGTGATTATTGTTGTATAACTATTCAAGAATATGTAAAAAAATTTCAAATCAATCCCACTTATAATACAGATTCTACAGAGCTTCAAATCCGGTGCGCCAGAGTAACTTTTACTAACCAGATTAAATTTAAACGAGTTTTTCTCGAAACATGATTTTGCCAAATGAGCCATACTCCTGCAAACAAACTAATCGACTGATTTTAATATTTTTTAATTATTAATAATGTAATTCTACGCCCCATTTATCAAAATTAGCGTCTTTGGAGAATTTGTTTAGTTTTTACACGCAACAAAACGGTCCAAAATAACGTAAATTTTTTGATTTTCTCTTTCACGCTTCATCATTTTCTTAATTTTCTCAGACGACCTGGAGCCGAGCTATGATGTGGCCGATTTTCACCTTTTTTAAGCACACCAACTTCAGCGCCATCGTTATATATAAAACCTTTATATTAAAAATTTTTTTAAAAACTGATGTAAAATTAACATGTAAATTATTTTTGTTGTCTTTATAATATACTTTTTTAGAAAACAAATTCTAAAATATTTCTTAACTTCAGTCGCTTTCGCCTAAAACCTCCCTTAAACTTTACCTCTTCTAGTGACACGAAAAAAGAGCATATTTTTGTAGTTGTTCATAAAAACTAAATATTACAAACTTATGGCAAAAATTGCGGTCTCCTCTTTCTTAAAATTTTCTTAAAAATGTAATAGTTAAAAAAACAACAAAGCTTTTTAAAAGGCTTGGACCAGAGAGATAAGCTTTGAAAGATGTGAAAAGCTCTGTACCTATTCATTTGACTCTCAGTGTAATTACGACGGTATAAAGAGGCAAAATAAAGTTCTAGTGTTTTTAAAATTTAATTCTTTATTTTTTCGGTGGTTAAACTCTTGAACTGTAATATCGAGTAATAACAACTGACATCATACTAAAACATCATACTAAAGATCAAAAACTTTTACACCAATCGTGGCTTACCAATGTCGTATAGCTCATATAGCTAGCTTGTGGCTCATTCGGTAAGGTAGTCGTCGCCAGCTCGAACAGGATGGAAGATTTACGGTTGAATTCGACAATTGAATTCAACAATTATCAAGCCATGCCTTAGCTTCAACAGTATATTTTCCAATCAGAAAACAATGCTTTATCAAAACACGATATTCACTTTTTCCTTGGTAAAACTAAAAATACCGAGGTAACATCGATTCGAGGGCATCAACTTGAAAGCGCGTTGATTGTCATAAAATTTTGACAGTAATTTGTTTAAGTTGATACTCTATGAAAAGCATATGGATTTTTAATTTGTGGCGCCATCTCTGTATCAGGCCAAATGCTTTTCAGCCAATGAAGTGTTTGGATATGGGCTTGGGTATAAAATTAAAATATTTTCGTTTGAAGTAAAGTTATGAATATTAGTTTTTATTAAAATAAACACTTAAAAAAACATTTCATAGCTTCAAAACTATATAAAATATAACATCATTACCCAAAAATGGAGAAAAAAGATAAGATATTCAAAGTTTTGACCTTCGATGCAAGTGGACTATTCTTATTATATAGATTACATTCTGTTTCTTGATTGTACGTTCAAATTTTCTATAAATTTTATTTAATGTAAGAGAAAAAAAGAAGACATCTACTGTCACGTGTTGGACGTGTTTTGTACGATTACAAATTTTAGCGAAAGTGACTTACATGGGGTAGAGGTATTTAAAAGCCGAATTTTTATTACACATAAACATGATGTCGACGTAAAAAGATGTTAAATAAAGCCCACCATTTATTTTTAAATATTTTATTTACATATCGTCACGTGGAGACAAATCATGTCACGTGTCTGACAGATGAAAATGTTTTAGTTCAATTGGGTAATTAAGTAACTAGATAGTTAAGTAATTGTGTAATTTAATAATTAAAAAATAAATTAAATATATTTTTATCCTTGCCTCAACCATTTTTTCACTATCTTAAGCCAATGCCTTCCATTTTTACTAAAATAAAAAAGATTTCTTTTACAAAAAAGAAAAACTACATTTGTGAAACAGTGATGTTATAAACACAATTGTGGCTGCAGGCGGGTGGTGGTAGCCTGTCAATATAGAACAATGTATTTCTTATGTAAAAACACAATCCACATCACACGCCGCAGCCGATGTCGTGCGGCTACAGAACACGCTGCAGCTGGACAATTTTTATTTTCTAATTTGACAGGCGTGTATTGAAAAACATATAAAAAGGCTGTGCTTAGACGAGAATCAAATGATTCAATTAATCCAAATTTGTGGTTTGTTTTTCCCAGCTAAAAAAAAAGAATTATGCGAGAGCGAAAATAAACTTCAATCATAATCAAAATTTTGATGAAGCTCAATACCTGAATCAATTAGTCAAATAGAGTAAAGAAAAACAAAAGAAGGGATTCGCTTCATCATTTGATTGTCGTCTGAACATGGCTAAAGATTGTATTCCACACGCTAGCAATAGTTCTACACGTCGGACGCCCGTAGCTCCAATTGTATTTATAACATGAAGACGATTTGATCATCATGGTAAATGAATTAACGTATTAATTGGTTTAATTAATAATATTAAAATGTTTCTATTAGATAATATTATAAAACAATAAGTATTTAATAAGATTTAATTTTTTCGTCGCGGTTGACTTTTCTGTGGAATGCCCCAAATATCTCCGCTGTTTTTTAATGCGTTTTATTTTATTTTTTTTTGTGTAAAAGGTCAACAGAAGTACTCAATAAATATTAATTCCACTGTATCTTTAGCAGACTATTGCTTATCTTGTTCTCATCTTGTCCAAAACACGGTGATGTTCTTGATTTTTTTATAGAAGGAAGTAAATGAGCACTTTGAGTTTTTTGACAGCTGTTTACGTTTACTGATTCTAAAGTGTAGGAAAATTTTTGTTTTTGTGCATAAAAGTATAATGTGAAGTGTCAATACGCCGTCAAACGTCACGTTGAAAAAAGGTACCTCCATCACACAAATTTATAAACTAGTAAACCTGTATGGCGTTAAAACGCCAAAATCAAACATACCTGATCAACTGATTAAAATTGAAATGAAATTAATGTTGGCCTTTTTGCAATATACGCGGTATTGCACGCGCAACGACGGTATTATATTAACATATTTAATTTCATACCCATATTTATTTTAAATATAGAGAAGTAAGAATATTTCTTGATTTCCAGTTGAAAAATGCTTGAACAAAAATGTTTCATTACCAGTTTCCAATTTCTTATTAAATTTTTGTGTACATTTTTAAAAATTAAAAAATTTTCCGATCAACAGTTTAGATATCTTTTTTCAACTGCAAGATATCATTCCAGTATCACTTTGACATTGAATATATCCATTCATAGTTTCAGCTGTGAAATTATAAAAGATATTCGTCAGTATAACAGTTTCATAGCTATTAGCCGATAGGTGGCGCTAAATACCTAACATATTTTTAGGCATATGCTGAAATTAAGAAGAGAAAAAGCAATATAACAACAGTTATATGCAAACTTTAACTCGCTATAACTTAAAAAATATAAATGTTTAAGAAATAAAAAGTCCAGTTTGCACATCTACAGGTTTAAACCTACCAAACCATAAAAAATTTATTAAGATTGGACTTGTACTTAAAAAGTCTTATGCCGGACAAAATTTGCGTTTGCTTAATATAAAGTGAAAGAAACTGGCATCTTCATCGATAAACCAAAGCGTGAAAAGCCAAAAGCAGTGCGTACACCCGAGAATATTGCTTCTGTGGCAGAAAGTGTGCGTGAAGCGCCATCAACATCAATTCACCGTCGTTCTCAACAATTGAGCATTTCGGTGACATCATTGAGACGAATTTTGCATAAAGACCTTGGTATGACGCCATACAAAGTCCAATTGGTTCAGGAGTTGAAGCCAACTGACCATCCAATGCGTTTTCGCTTCGCTAAGTGGGCCTGCGATCGACTTACAGAAGATGCCGATTTTGCCAAAAAAATCATCTTTTAAGATGAAGCTCATTTTGATGTTGGCGGGTATGTAAACAAGCAAAATTGTCGCATTTGGGGCACAGAAACCCGCACGCATACATTGAAAAACCGCTGCACCCAAAACGAGTCACTGTTTGGTGCGGATTTTGGTCCAGAGGCATAATTGGGCCATTTTTCTTCGAAAATGAGCAAGGAGTGGCCGTTACAGTCAATGGCGATAGTTATCGGGCCATGTTGAACGAATTTTTGTTCACAAAAATTGATGAGGAGGATATTGGCAACATTTGGTTTCAACAGGACGGCGCTACGTGCCACACAGCTGAACCTACACTCGATGTTTTTGAAGATCGCATTATCAGCCGCAGAGCTGATGTCGTTTGGCCACCTCGGAGCTGCGATTTGACACCGTTGGACTATTATTTGTGGGGTGCCCTCAAAGATAAGTGTTACGCCGGCTACTGCATGGCCAGCCGAGGCAGCCATTTGAATGAAATTATTTTCCATTATTAACCGGAAGGATTTTACTTTCAAATAAAAAAAGAAATTTGAGAAAATATCCAGTAGTTTTTTTTTATAGAATTTTCAAAAAAAAAAAGTTATTTGGCAGATCCTTTATATGACATTTGTTTATTGGAGCTTGAACCTGTATCAATAAATAGTTGAAAATTACAAAAATTGCGGACATGTGCATTTTTAGTAGCGTTTTTCACATTTTTCGTTATTTAAAGTGCTATAAAAAAGTTTTAGGATCCAATAAATTGTATCTACTTTAAAATAAAAGAAAATAAAAATAAAATCAATCTATTGAGTAGTTTTTAAGATATCGTGGAGGCTAGTTTGTAAACATGATTTTTCAGAAAGCGCGTTTTAAAATTTGGTTAACGATTTTTTCGAGTGCGTTTATGAATATATGGGTTTCTTTCGCATGCGATAACTTTTTTATGCAATCGTTATCGGCCAAACCGCTTTGCTATGGGACATATGCTACATAACATAAGCTATCGAAAAAAAAAATGAGTTTCTTAGTCGAGCTTGTTTAGAACCTGCCCCTTAATTTCGTTAGATTTTGGAGTGTTTTCAAAACTTATCAAAGACTGAAGAAAGGCAAAACATTATTGTATGCATTCTAATTAATATTATTTAAGACTAGCTGATATTCACCCGGTGTTATTATGAAATGTAAATATTTTGAAAATGTTTTTTTTTGTGGATTTTATTTTAATTTTCTTTAAAAATGGAGAAGATTTGCTATAGATTGTCTTATGAAATGAGAAAAAAATATGTATTTTAAGAAAAATATAAGTATTTTTCTGATTTAAATTGTTAAAATTTAAAGTAGTTTTAATTTGTTCTTCGCAGATGGGCCCCCTGCATACGAAAAAAACCTCAAATTATTCTTGAAGCCTACGCATTTTTTAAAACTTATAAAAACAACATGTTAAAAAAATTTAAATTGTTACAAAAAATAAAATTAGATACCATTGCATTTGTGTCAAACTGAAACCGTTTTTTTCTCGAACTTGTTTAAATTTATTCAGGTATGTATGCTTGTGCTAGAAATTAATCTTGTTTTTCCAATTGAAAAAAATGTATGTTCTACAATTTAAAGCTATTTAAGGCGGACAATTCGCGACCAGACCACATTCATTACAATCTCAATATAGAGCGTTTTATTAAGTTAGAAGCAAAATTGTAATGGCAATTTTTGACAATTATCTCTCAGTCCAGCGGACACACTGTCGTGCTATAGGTCCAAACATGAATATTTAAAAATTTTTTCAACCAAATAATCATAAAAATGTCAAAAACCGCTTATGAAAGCCTGTGACATGACGAGGGTAGTTATTAACGACCTCAAATTGAAGCAATGTCAAAAATTTAACTAATGTTTGAAGAACTCTCCTAAACTAGCCATGTGACTTGCGTCTTTAGATTATTTGTTTTTTATTGAAAAAATATTAAGATTGAAGTTTTGGAAGTTTCAGTAGGTCCAAGTAACTGGATATACATAGCACTGGATTTAGGTAGTATGTACTTATAATCTAACATAGCTTGAACTGTACAATATTTTGCTTACGGAAATACTGAAACCAGGGACCGCAACTCAAAGATTTTTTTTAGAAGAATTAGCTTCAAGCTCATGATATGAGCTTTGATACTTATAACGTTCTAAGAGTATGAAGTTTAACCCTCGGATAGACTATGTCGTCTGGCCAGACAAAATGGTTTTTCTTTTTTGAATAACTTTGTTACTAGAAGCTTGATTGGAAAACGCTCTCGTGATTTTTCGAGTATATTTTCACTCTTAGTGACAAGTATAAAATCAAGAAGTTCTGTAAATGTTGGTAGTGATAACTTCTGTCTCAAAGTAAAATTCTTCATAAATGGACTGTGTCGTCTGCCCAGACGAAATTAATTTCTGAGAGATATGAGCGTGATATTTTGTTCAATTTCATATTCTTCTCTTATCATGTGTTCGTCAGATAACGAGACAAATTTTGCTCAAACGTACATAGCATACATATGTATGCATACTCTGAAACATAAAACTACCATAAGCCTACCCGTCAATATGCTTTACCTTCGTAATAATGCATACCTCTAATTTCGCCTGGCCAGACGATATAGTCCATTTTCTGTCTATCGGATGTTTTACCCATCCGAGGGTTAAAATTCAAGCCCCCACAAATATGTTATAAAAATCCTAAAAATACGCAGCAGTGGATATTTTAACTACGTCCCAGTCGAAGATAATTCCTTTCTAGTTTCGTTTCAATTTATTCTCAAGGGTAAAAATATTCACCAATTTGTTCTCTCTCACTATATTTCTACAAATTGCGTTGCATGCACCCTGTGGCTTGTGCTCTGACTAAAAATTTATATGAAAAATATTGGTTCTTGTCTGTAATATAACTATTCACCATCTGTGTCGGAACAGCGTTGCCAGAGTGAGGTTTAATATGTCATTTTGACGAATTTCAAACTCAAACGACTGTTGACCGTATTTTGAGGCATATTTGAAATATTTTACAAACGTTATCGAATCATCAAAAGAAGAATCATGCTGATTGTGAAATCGTAACAAAGTTTGCGAATTCGGAGCAAAAAACTCGATTGTTGGAAATTCTGTATATTTTTGTAAATTTTTTAGCTTGTAACTTGTGACGTGTAGGATAAAATTTAACTCTGGATTCGAGCTAAGCGACCTGAAATAAATTTGAAAATGACTATCACATAATTTTAAAATATGAAAAGGAAAAGTTATTTGCAGCTCCTGGTTATATAGAATCTATACTAGTACATTAAAAAAATGGCACTTAATTTTATAGGTCTAAATTTTTCATCTGATAATATATATTAAAATCACTAAAATATACATCAAATTTTATATTTTCTAAGATTTCTTAATTTAATTTTTTTATGCAAATATATTTTATAATAAAAAATTTACTTGGCTCAGTTTAATCAAAACACACATTTATGATAACACTGTGCGACATCAATTCTGATTTGGGTTAAACATTAGGCAATCCTTTTTAAAACAGGACGCTAATTCCAAATATTTGGTTAAAAAATAATTATGTAACACCGTTTTTAAGTTATCGATAATTTATTATTTTTAGTGAATTTCGAAAAGGTGCTCCCATGTTATTGCAAACAAAACACGTTGTTATAAATTGATTCAAATGAATAGTATTTTAAACTAAAGACAATTAAAATATATTTCATTTGTTAGTACAATGTATTCCTTTTAGAAAAACATCTTAGGCTCTATTAATTAAAACATTTGAATTTTTTTGTTTGTTTTTCTAAAAATTTTCATAAAATAGAAAGTTTGCTACAAAGTTATAAAAATAACAGAAATTGTGTTGTTACATATATTTATTTTAAAGTATGTTTCATTACGAAGAAAATAACACAATTCTTAAAAATCTGTCACTAAATACAAGTGTAAAAACTACCTGAGTGAAAATAGACCACTTAAATCTCGACTTTCTGTAAACGCATTGCGTAAGGAAACGAAGTAAGTACCTATAACGTAATTGTTTTGAAATAAACAATATTTTTCCCAAGAATCTTGGTTATCAAAGTGATGAGCATGGAGAAAGATTTCACCAGCAAATAAAAAATATGGAGCGACGATACACTGGCTCCTGGAACGAGCCCATGATGGGCGATTACGCATGGTTTCTCATAAGAGAAATATATCAAAGATAAAACAAGAGACGAAGTAGATCCAATAATTTGTTTTAATGCTATCTATCTGTTTTTGTTTTTTATTTGAGCTTATTTAAAGATGAGTCTGGTGCTCCGGCCTAATTTTCAAGGGTTCTTTAGGAATTTTTCATTTATAAAAAAATAAAATACAATCGTTTTAAATTTTTTATATGCAGATTTAAACATTTTCATTAATGTATTACAAAATGGCGGACATCTAAGCAGAAGTTTTTAAAAAAAAATTTTTTTTTGTAGAAAATCGGGGGAAAAATAAGAAAGAATTATTTAAATGTACAATTCTGATACCTGCGAGAGCCATTGGCGTGTTAAATAAAGTATTAAAGTTTCAGTTCAATCGGTTTGATAGAATTTTTTTTAAACACACGGTCCGGTCAAAAAAGAAAGAGCTTTCGAGAAAGAGCTTTTAAAGTTTTAATAACACACAGCGCGCAATATAAGGCGCTCTTGACTATGTGCTATAACTTCGTTGATATTTCGAATTTTGGTTTGAAATTTTTACATTATACTCTCAGTATATTGTATTTTTAAAAAAACATGAAAAACTTTTTTTTAAACTCGAGCACCAGACCTTAAGACTTACTGCATCCTTATGTATAACTAAACGAAGACTGAACGAGATGCAAGACACGGTAACACGGTTGCCACCTTTGTGGGAAAAATCCCATTTGTGGTTATTTTTAATTGCCGTGGGAAATGCGAATTCCCATGGGATTTTTTAATTGAGTGTGGTTCTTTTTTAATTCACGTGGGATTTTTTTGTTTTGTGGGAGTTTTTGTTTATTTGAAGTATTTATTTTTATTATTCAGTTGAAATATGTATAAATATATTCATAAAAGTGTATATTTTTCATATTTTGCTCATTGTTAAAATCGTTTCAACCATCTATATGATTTTCGCAACGAATTCGTTAAGACTTCGGTTACTTTGGTTTGGTGGGAAGTTCTTTCACTCTTGACATAATTCCATGCATTGGGAAAAGTGTTTTGCTTTTTAAAGACTAAAAACTAATTTGGAACTCTTTTTGTAAACTTTACAAACATATTAAACAAATATTTTTTATTAAATATTATTACTAAAAGACTAATTAAAACACAGACTATGAAATATACTAGTTGTTCTTTTTAATTTTTTGTTTAATTTTTGCCAATTTGTTGTCTGTATTATTTACTGTGGTAATTTATAATAGAAGAGAGATTTTTGTGGTTTTTTAAATTACAAATGGGATTTATCGTGGTTTTTTTTTATTTGCGTGGTATTTTCGTGGTTATTTTAAATGTTCGTGGGATTTTTTGTGTTTTTTTTTTAATTACCATGGGATTTTTTTCAATTTTATACCATGGGAATTTTCGAGGTTATTAATTTTTGCTATTGTGGGAAAAACGTTTTTTTCGTGGGAATTTGAGGTGGCAACCGTGTACGGTAAGCAATACATTTTTCCACATTTTTTGTTCATCTCTTTTCGACGTTCAGCCTTCGTTTCGTTATACATAAAGAAGCAGTTGATATTTATTTAACATTATGCTTAAGCTGCTTAAACATAAAATTAAAAAAAAAATAGATTTTTCCATTTTCACTTCGGAAGTTATTGCTTTTGAATTTTGTGACAGATTTTACAGAGTTGTATGTAATTTTTTTCGTAATAGAAAAAAAAATTATGAAACCACATGTTTTCTTTTATTTTTGTAAATTTGTAAGCAAACTTATGTTCCATTTTATGAAAATTTTTAGAAACAAAATAAAAAATTACAATGTTTTAGCATTAGATATTTATCCAATTGAAATATAATGTAGCATGGGCATCCGCAGGGGGAGAAGGGGGCACTTGTCCCCCCTAGGCATTGAACATTTTTTATATATCTTCATATTAAATCAAAAAAGCCGTAAGTTTAAATAAAAAAATTTTAAGAGAGAAGCAAAAACCTTTCTTAATGGTAAGTTGCTCTTAAACTTAGGGATGTGAGAACTTTGTTAATAAAAACGTTGGTTTTAGTTGTAGAAGTGTAAAATTTTGGGAAACATTTATTTTGATAAGGTGCATCATAATAAAAAAGTCGCTTTTGAATTTTTTGTAACCTACGACTTTTTTTATTTCATATGAAGATGAAGTATATTTTGAAGAGAATACAAAAATACTTTTTTTTTTAAATTTGTAATTAAAGCTGATCTAAGAAATTAATTTTTAAATAACATGTTTTACCCGTTTCTGTACAACAATTGCTTTATCATCTGCTTGTAGTCGTTTCCGAAATGAATAAAAACGGAATGTGCAATGATAAGAAACTAAGCGATTCAATGCAACAATATGAAGATCGATAGCAGTGATTTTTTTTCCGTGCAAAAATGTTACCAATATAGGTGTAAAAGAAAAAAAATGTGCACTATTAATTGTTTTAAAAATTTAAACTATTATAGTTAATAAGAAATAGCATTGTAAAATTTGAAATCTTTATTTTTAATCGGAAAAATACAATTCAAATTTTAACTTTTATTTTTGATCGAAAAAAATAAAAGTAAAATTTTTATTTATATTTTTGATTAAAAAAATAAAACTCAATTTTAACTTTTCTAAAAATAAAAGTAAAATTTTAACTTTTTTTTGACCGGAATAAAATCGGTCAAAAAATAACGATTATTTGTTGACTTTTTTGAAAAAAATCATTACCGTTAAGGTCCCTGTTTTTGTCAATGAGACAACGCACTGTGCGCCAGGCCACACACATCGATAGTTACTCGCCAGAAGCTCCGAGAGCTTGGTTGGGAAGTTCTCAAACATCCATCTTATAGTCCAGACACTATACTATACTATACTATACTGGCACTAAGTTATTAACACTTATTCCAGTGTAAGGCAAATAATTTGGCTGGTAAAACATTCGCTGCAAAAGAAGCTTGTGTAAATTGACTGTCCCAGTTTTTTGTCAATACGGACAAAAGTTTCTATGAGAGGCATAATGAAATTACCTTCAAAATGGCAAGAAGTTATCGAACAAAATAAATTGTGCATATTTGAACTAAATTGGATCATTTTAAATTTTCCTAATAAAGCCTTCAATTTCATGCAAACATAATGCATTTATCTTTACTACACCTGATATAAATTCTTTGGAATATAATAAGTATTCGAATTCCTATGAATGTTTGACTAATGAAATTATCCCAGCGAATTCAAAATCGATGACCATCTGTGTTAGACGGAGATATTAGTTTAACAGAACTGCAAGTTACACGAGGCCAGAGTGCGATCGTTTCTTGCATAATTTCTAAAAGCCTTGGGATGCAAAGGGTTAAAAAGCACATTAGGATAGATATTCGTTTGAAGCTACATATTTTGTAATGCACTTGAGGTCGTCCATTTAGTTTTCTTGAACTTAATTGCTTTCATCTGTTGATAAAGTAAAAGTTTCGATGGTTATTGAGCCCTGATGATGAATTTCTTCTGAAACAAATTTAGATTTTTCTTTTTTATTTTAATTTCCTACATTTGTTCATCATGCTTGTGTTTGTTTCATTGCATTGGTTTTACATGTTGGTGATATTGCAACTACGCCATTATCAAAATGTAAGTTCCGCCTAATCCAAACTTAAACTTACTTTGCGTATTTAATGGTTAGTTTACAGTAGAAGTTAAACATAGAAGATGTATTAAAATCAGAGACATAGCTATTATAACAAATATTTTTAAAAATTGGGCCATAACAGTTATATTGCAAGAAAAAAATTTGTCATCTATAAGTAATGTTACCAACTATACTTACTTTGTAAGTATCATACTACTTATTTTCAGCTTCATATGCTTACTAATATTCCATACATATAAGTATTAGGGCGGGTCGATTTATAGGGAGTGAAAAAATTCACCAATTTCCCTATGATTTCCGTATTCTATGGGTTATTCCATGAAAATTTGCCGAAGGAACCATACCTCTATCGTTAAAATCGAGTCCCCTACTTTTTGTTGGTAAAAAGTTCAAAAGTTACGGGCATTTTTGTCCAAATTTTGGACCATTTTTCCATTTTTTTCATGATTTTGTCCAAGAATATTACTTTCATGGCCATTTTTTTGGCTCAATCCATTATTTAATTCAATTTACAATTCAAAACGAAGAGTTTAAGCCCAAATTTATTGAATTCGGTTGATTAATTCATGCGATATTGCTAAAACAAAATAACACATAAAACCAACTTTTTGATTTTTTTCCCCTTTTTATTTTTTTTTGTTTTACAAAAATTCAAATTAAGAGATAATAAAGTATCTATCAACCTATTATCAAAAAAAATATTCAATTTGAGTGTAGTAAAAGACAAAATGTGAAAAAAAACATTATTTTGTCTGAAAGTCTTGTTTGCTTTCAAGTCTTGGTGTTTTCGTACGTACGGCTCTCTAATGTCGTCGCCATAGCGCCTTCTACATTCTTTCCTGCAACTCGTTTAGCAGTGGCAGCCAGCAATTGGACATGTCTTTCCGTTCCTTGAATGTGTAAAGGAATTTGTGGATCATCAAATATTCTTGGATAAAATCATGAAAAAAATTGGAAAAATGCTCCAAAATTTGGACAAAAATGCCCGTAACTTTTGAACCGTTGAACCAATGTTGGAGATTTTTTTTTGTAAATTGATCAAAATGAGCTCACCTTTCCAACGCGCCTACTTGGAATTAAACCCGATCGATAGTTTTTGAGTTATGGATATGAACGTGTAGGTAATATTTCATACGAACGTCAATTTGGGAAAAAATTTACCAACAAAAAGGGGACTCGATTTTAACGATAGAGGTATGGTTCCTTTGGCAAATTTTCATGGAATAACCCATAGAATACGGAAATCATAGGGAAATTGTCGAAAAATAAATCGACCCGCCCTAATAAGTATTCTTAATTTTATATTTATACTTAATTATGCTTACTTTTCAGCTCAGGTTGAACTTATTTCTTTGCAAAATCGAAAAATTTATATAAGTTTGATGTCGCCCGTTAAAGTTTATATAAGTTGTTAGGAATGATAAATGAAGTTTTAAATTACAAAAATAAAATAAAAAACTATTAATATTTTTTAATACGTTGGAGGCAGGTCGGCTCCCACACGATATCTCGGCATCTGTTTATCTGAAACAAAAAAACGAAGTGTTTTAGATTCAATATGACAATGACTATAAATAGACTATTAATATTAATTTTTAGCAATTGTTAACTTTAATTAACAAAAACCAAAAAAAAAAAATGAAAAAATTATTTTATTATAGTCTATTTTGTAAGTAGTTTTGTGTTAAATATGTGGTTAAAATTTCAGAAGGATCAGCCCACGGGTTCCGGAGAAATAGTGTGGGGCGTCCGTGAAAACGTAGTTTTGAGAAAAACGCTCTTAAAGTTTTTTAAATGGGTTCTAACAGTAGTTCAGGTAGAGTAAGCTTTGGGTTGAAAAAAATTACTTATACTTCTCGGATCTTCATAAAAATTTAATACAATATTCTTGGATACATATACATTGGAAAAATGTTAAAAAAAAGACAAAATGTTCGAAAGTGACCACCTAGACTTCACCCCTAAACAAAATTTGCAGCCAAGGCAACTACGATTTCAAGCAAAAGGAAAAAAAAACCGTTAATGTAACACTTCAATTCAGTCGCAGTGAGGGCGAATAATGATAACTTTTCTTTGGTCTCTGTATACATTTGAATGTGATTTTTTTTTTATTTTTTATTTAGCTACTTTGAAAGTGCGTATTACTTTTACCTTTCTGTTATGCTTTCGTTTGTTTTTAAACTAGTTTATGTATTAGAAATATAGATATGAACGGCAAATATATAAAATTAATATTTTGTTTTTTTTTTTTATCTGAAGTCTTTTTGGATTGCATACACAAAACTTTTTGAGGAGAATAAAAAAAAAGAGAGTGTGAGAATATTTAGAGAATATTGTGGGTTCTATTGATTTTTACATAAATTAGTAAATTATATCAAAAAAATATTAAATTTATTTTTCTAAGGTAAAATACCTACTTGCACTTATTTTTAAAAATTATACTTACTAATACTTACTTTTCAGTGTTCTAAGAAGCAAATATACTTATTTTTTAATAAAATGAGTTAGTAGCATTATCTATAAGCAATAGTTATTTTCAACAGAAACTTTATTTTCTCTACGATAACTAAGGTGCTTATCAAAAATATTAGACACTTCTAAAACTAACATTCAACCCTCGCTGAAGCCGCGTTGTTTTTGTTTTTACAAAAAAAAAAAATAGCGAATAAATGTACAAAGAATAAGCGCTAAAAAATTTGTTTTTATATTTTAAGCGCAGCATTGGAAAAGAGCTGTTACTTTTAGTTTGAATGCACACATTTTTGACTACTCGCAACCATATCAAAATTATAAGACACATATTAAAAAGTTCAACAAAAGTGAACACATAAATTTATTCTGATTGTTTTATAATAAAAAACGTTAAAACGTTAATAAAAAGAAGAAGAGAATGGGTCCATTAAGGCCTATTTTAATTCGGGCTTGAATGTGAGCCAAATTTCAAGGCAAATTGGTCGTAGTAGCACCGTTATTGCAAATTATTTTAAAAAATCCCTATAGTTATGGCAAGAGACGAAGTTCAGAAGTAAGTCAATCCTTTCTTCATGCGATAAAATGACAATTTTGAAAAAAGCAAGAAATTCCTTTTTATCATGCTCTCAACTTGCTGCTTCCTGCAGTTCATAAAGGCTTCATGAAATAATACTCGAGGTGTAATTCAAAAGGTGCCCCACC
This sequence comes from Dichetophora obliterata, assembly GCA_963920525.1. Taxonomy (NCBI): domain Eukaryota; kingdom Metazoa; phylum Arthropoda; class Insecta; order Diptera; family Sciomyzidae; genus Dichetophora; species Dichetophora obliterata. The sequence continues at coordinate 99,811,288 of OY986435.1, read as the reverse complement.
TAAAAAAAAACAAAACAGAAAAAAGCGGCACGCATTCTTTTTGCACAAAGTAACTTTGAAACATGTTGGGACTCAGTAAGAAATGTTTACCTTTCAAAATTTCTTAACATACATTTTCTATATGTAGAGATGTCATTGACGTTGGTGTGCTAAAAAAATGTTAAAATCGGGCGACATCATAGCTCGGCTCCAGATCGTCTGAAAAATTCATTCGAAAATAGACCTTTGAATGCACATCTTTTACCAAAATAGAATGAAAATATGGAAATTTAAGAAAATTATGACGCGTGTTGTTGTGTGTAAAAATTAGATAAATTTTCCAAAGGCACTCATTTTAACCCTCATCGGTCCCTCGAGAAATACATCTAATCGGTCCCATTGTATGCGCGCGCACACACATATATTTTTAATTGTAAAAAAGGTTAAAAAAATTAACCATTTATGTTTTGTTACTTTTTATGTTTATTACATTGTTTACTATCATATTAATACATTTGAACTTCATAAAGGTAGATTAAGAATGAAATTAATTAGAATATTACATATATTAGAAAAAAAAAATTGAATTTTTAACTTTTGTCAATTATTTGTACATTTTTCGCATAAATTGAAATTATGTTCAGCACAAATGAAATTTCTACACTTTTCACAAGAAAGATTTTTACACCTTTCAAAAGATTTTTGTTATTTTTATATGTGCAGATGTAGCATCGGCCTCGTTTTGATGTACTTGGTAAATAGCGAATCTCCCAAATTCTTTGAATAACACTGGAAGCGTCATTACTTTGAGGTTGTTTTTTACGTTTAGTGATCTGTTTTTCAACGAGATCCAATCCAAGCTCCTCGATAGAATTTTTCCAATTCGGGATCAATGCAATGAACGTCACGAATGCATTCAACGCACTAACATCAAGCATGTTACAAAATACTGCCATTGGCCACCGATTGACTTTTCGTTTGCATGTATACGTAGCCACCATTTAATCCATAGTATCAACTCCACTCTTGGTTTTGTTGTAGTCTTCAATGATGTTAGGTTTCTTCTTTTCACTATTCTCATTTAAGCTGACAACAGTAGAGTAGCTATGAGGCTTCTAATCCAAAAACGCGTGTATTTCCTTATGGGCCTCCAAATTCACAAAATTGTGGCAAACTGCGCAGTCGGCGTCGCTGCCCGAAAGTAGTGTATTTTGTTGTTGTTTGGTGCGCCCTACGATCAGTCAAGTTGGCTGATAGTAGGGTGGCTGAAGCGTGTTGTTGTTGTTGCAAATTGGCGATAAGCATGCAATATGGTGGATCGACAGCCAGCTAACTAGATGGAACAAAAATTGTGAGTAACCCTTTCTCTCCCTCTCGCCCCCTTTATTTATCACTCTATCCCCCTCTCTTTATATCGATCATATAGCCGTTTCACTGCTTACTTGTTTACCCCTTATAAGCGGGCCCAAAACAACAAGTTTAAGATAAGGAAACAGTGAAGAAGTAAAATATTTGTTATTTTTCCCATGCTTGTTTAATATAATATGTTTATGAATTTAAGTCTCTACAAATTTCAGGTTAAAGATGATAAGTCCAAGCTTCATAGTAAGCATAATAAGCGTGCCAAAAACCACAAGTTCAAGATAAGGCAGCAAGGTAGTTGTTAAGCATTTAAATAAATTTAATATGAGTTGGTTGACTAATGTAAAGACAAAGTATGAAAGCAGCAAAGGCGGCTGCGACGGCTGCGGGGTTAATGATAAAATTAAGCTAGAGAGTCAAAGCGTCATCATAAGCATGATCATACTCAACTGTGCCGTTATAAATAAAGCAAAACGAGCTGATTTATATATGAATCATTATTGTTCTTTTATTGATTTGTTATATATAAATTGTGAAAAAAATTGATTTTGTATTTCAATTATTCTTATGATTTCATTTGTTAGAGGAGTGTATGGACTACCAAACAGTAAGCTGACGTTTTGTCTGGAATCGGTTTGTTTGCTTCGGTGTAAAACTCAATTCGTACATCAATAGGTCCTGTTTTAACTGCGTCATTTTGATGTGTTACATCAACAACAATAAGCGGTGCTGTTGCCTTATATTCATCAACATTGAGCGGATGTTGAGGAATTTATAGCGTAAATGATCATTATTTTTACTCTGGCTTAAAGTGAACTCTTATAGAAATTTTTTCCCCTCGAAAATTAATAAGGTCACCGTCTTGATTTAAGACTTTTATCATTTTATTTCGAGGTTTTTCATTTATTTTATATCCTGGTGAGACATCGAGAGGAAATTCGTGAATAGTATGAACTGATGTGTTGTTAATATATGATCCGGTTGTCAAGTTGCATTCAATTCGTATTGTGTTTATATTTGTAATATTTAAAGGTAAATCAGATTCAAACTTTTTTCTAGTTTTATCTGACTGACCTATATGTATATATTCCGTTTTTTCTATCTCTTGTAACGGATCTATAGGAACCACTTCTATAAATTCCTCATACGCCAACTCATTTACTATCAACTTTCTTATACTGAATCCCAGCACCTGTCCTATACTGTTTCGTTTTGAAAAATCTATGTCCACGGAGGATACAATTTCAATTTTAAAAGTGTTGTTGTTTGATTTAATTTCCAGGAAAATTGAATCATCAAGGTCTCTTACGGCTGATTTCAAGAAAAACCCAATATCTTCAAATTCATATGAACCAACTGGTATTGTAATAGTATGCGGCCCGATATGAAATAAATTGTTGTGGACATCTACATTGGGTATAGAATTAAATGTTACAAAGACTACAAGTCCGCAAACATATTTTGTTGACAATTCAATTGGTGGAAAATATTTTCCAATAAGACTTGACGTGGTTACGCTTAAAGAGATTGTTATAGACATTATGAGTAGTCGTAATGAACTGAGCATCTATACATATTTTCCCCCGATTTAGTATTAAATAATTACTAAAATAGTTTACAATTTTCTTTATTCATATTCAAATTAAATTTTGCTCAAAACATGAAGATACTAACTGACACTGATAGTGATATTGATACTTATCTGATATTGATGCTGATACTGATCGGATGCTGATACTTATCTGATACTGATCTGATACTGATCAGATACTGATCTGATACTGATCTGATACTGATCTGATACTGTTCTGATGCTAATCTGATACTGTAGTAAACAGTTTTACAGTTAGATGTAGCAAGTCGTTAACAATTATTAATAACTAGTTGACATTAACTATATGTTCATGTCAACATTTTCGATTATTCTCATAAAAACGATAAATTGATTCTATTTTCATATGTGTGTTTTATTTGGGCGTTTATTACATAGAATAAAAACATAATTCAAATAGTATTTCCATTTAGTCCTACATCAACTCTCGATCGAGGACATATAAAAAAGAATCTGTTATCAACATTAAACATAAAAATTGTAAGTTCTTGGGATTTCAGCTTTAATCATGAACGAAATATTAAATGTCCTTAAAAAACCAATATATGATGAGAGTATTATAAAGAGGGATTACCATAGCTACTCTCCATATTTAAAATCATTCAACAATAATGATGAGATTCGTATACCAATTCAAAATCAGGACCTCTTTGTCTTACCAAGTGAGAGTATGATTTACATTCATGGCTTCATAGTAAAACGTGAAGGTGGAAAAGATGTGGCAACAACAGGTGTGAAATTTAAAAATAACTTTGTGTCATATTTGTTTGACGAAATTCGATATGAAATTAATGGTTTTGAAGTTGATCGTACACGCAATCTTGGAATTTCATCCACCATGAAAAATTTTGTATCATTGAATAAAGCTGAAAGCGATGCATTAAAAAACGCTGGTTGGTGCCCTGATGAAAGTCTTACTTTGGAAAAAAATCACTTTAGTTGCTGTATACCACTAAAAATGTTGATGGGATTTGCCGAAGATTACACTAAAATAATATTAAATTCGAAGCATGAGCTTATCCTTCAACGTTCTTCGTCTAATGATAGCTCATATTATCCTACTAATGTCGCAGATCAATTGAAATTGACAATACTGGATATAACATGGAAAATGCCTCACATACAACTATCGGACTTTTCGAAATTGGAAATGTACAAGATAATTAATAATGAAAACCCTATTTTAATGGCTTTTCGAAGTTGGGACTGTCATGTAAATCCTAGGATTTCAGAAAGTAAAAGTACAAAGGTTTTATGGAATGTAAAACTGAGTCAGCAAAATGAAAGATCTAGATTTCTTATTATTGGCCTACAAAATGAGAGGAGCAAAGAGGAAGGAAATACGTTCGACCATTGTAATATAACTAATTTAAAAGTTCATTTAAACTCTGATTCATATCCCTATGATGATTTAAATACGCGCTTTGAAATGGGACAGTATGCTATTCTATATGATATGTATGCAAAATTTCAACAAAGTTATTATTATATGCGGGAACCTCAACCATTGCTCAATGTTGTTGAATATAAGGCAACAGCGCCGCTTATTGTTGTTGATGTAACACATCAAAATGAAGCAGTTAAAACAGGACCTATTGATGTACGAATTGAGTTTTACACCGAAGCAAACAAACCGATTCCAGACAAAACTTCAGCTTACTGTTTGGTAATCCATGATCGTTTAATTGAATACACTCCTCTAACAAAGGAAATCATAAGAATTATTTAAATATAGCAAATCAATAAAAGAACAATAATGATTCATATATAAATCAACTCGTTTTGTTTTATATATATCAGCATAGTTGCGTATGGTCATGGTTATGATATCGCTTTCAATCGATAGCTTAATTTATTCTGCTGCTTTCATACTTTGTTTTTACATTAGTCAGCCAACTTATATTAAATTTATTAAAATGCATAACAACTACACTCTTTACTTCTATACATTATTCTCTTTGTTTTGGGTCTGGGCTTATCACCTTAAACTTGAAATGCTGATTTATAACAACAACAACACCACCGAAGTTTATGTAGCGACTTAAAACTATAAAAATTATGCTTGCTTTGAAGCTTGGGCTTATCACCTTCTAGCCATCTCCCCGTCCGTCCATCCATCTGACTATCTGTCCGACTGTCTGCCCATACGTCTTCTATGCTTGCTTATCTCCCACTTCAGCTAGCTTGACCGATCATACTCCCCTAGCTATCCCTCCGTCCGTACATCTTGCATGCTTATCTCCAATTTGCAACAACAACAACACGCTTCAGCCACCCTACTATCAGCCAACTTGACCGAACGTAGGGCGCACCAAACAACAACAAAATACACTACTTTCGGGCAGCGACGCCGACTGCGCAGTTTGCCACAATTTTGTGAATTTGGAGGCCCATAAGGAAATACACGCGTTTTTGGATTAGAAGCCTCATAGCTACTCTACTGACAACATTGTGGTATATTCTGAGCAATGTCACAAATCGGTACCGGCGAGGAACATATGACAACATAACTGCTTGCAATTTATGTTCATATACAACTTCTGTATGATAAATTGGCTTTTGACGCATGTCGAGTAGAACTGAAGGAATTTCAGTCCTATTTTTCCCTTATTGTTCCCAAAATACTCATGCGATTCTTATGTAAATCTTCTGCCAATTCATACGAAGTGAAAAAGTTGTCACACGTTACATTTCTGTCAGAAAGTCCTTCCACCAAATCCAAAACAACACGCCGTCCGAGATTACGTTCAGGAGTGGCATTACGATTACGACCAACATAAATTTGTGTGTTGTATGCATACCAGCTTTTTGAGTCTCATAGCACTCAAATTTTGATGTCATCTCTCGCCGGCTTCGATGGAATATACTGACGAAACGGAAATCGCCCACGATACGGAACTAACTGTTCATCTACGGTAATGTTTTTTCCTGGTGTGTATACAACTTTCAAATTATGATTCCCTTTATCGTATACATTTCGAATCGGTGCCAATTTGTCACGTTCAGAAGTACTTGTAGATGCAGTGTTGGCCATACGTTGTTCGCGGTCATCAAATCGAATGCAACCATGGATACGCTTGAACATTTTCAAAGACATTGTTGCTCTAAATATTGGCCGACCAGTTTCGTCATTCCACAGTTTAGTGACACATTCGCCATATGACCGATACACACCAGAAAGCAGCAACAATCCAAAGTATGCGTGCAGAGTGTACAAATCAATGTTTTCCCAATCGTCCTTGTTTATTTTTGCACACCATATAAATTCGTCATGTTCAAAATAATATTCTCAACCGGTTCAAGGAACATGTGAAATGCTGACGAAACATCAACTATAGTAGCAGCTGCTAATGCTTTTGGATCTGAATTAACCCATGAACCCATAACATGAACCCATAACAAAGAGGGTAGGTTTTTACCTGAAGTGATATTTTCTGCACGTCGAAATGAATTTCTTCGATTTATTTCAAATGGTTGCGATGAATATTCAATTTTCTTATTATTTGAAAAATATTTATTTTCAGGATTTGCTGCATTTTCTTCTGCTAAATTTTGCTCAAGTGGCTCAATGACGTCTTCATCCGAATGCACGCTAACTTCACTTTCATCATTCTCCTCGTCTGATAATGCAAAATCATCGTCACTAATGCACGGAGATTCGCCCGCTTCGCTTTCCAAATCAAAATCCATTTCTAGTTCATCTCGCTGCCTTCTTTCACGTAAAACTCTATCCATTTTTTATCAAATACTTCGAAACACAACCAAAATTCAAATAAATGCGCTAACAAACTTCACTTATGTGTGTTCCAGAACAAACTGAATTTCATAAAAAGAAAAAAATAAGAGCGTGTTATAAATCCACACACAAAAATAAGCGGCAATTCCAGGTACATGCATATTAGGGCGGGTCGATTTATTTTTCGATAATTTCCCTATGATTTCCGTATTCTATGGGTTATTCCAAGAAAATTTGCCAAAGGAACCATAACTCTATCGTTAAAATCGAGTCCCCTACTTTTTGTTGGTAGATTTTTTCCCAAATTGACGTTCGTATGAAATATTACCTACACGTTCACATCCATAACTCAAAAACTATCGATCGGGTTTAATCGCCAGTTTTCCAACATTGGTCCAACGGTTCAAAAGTTACGGGCATTTTTGTCCAAATTTTGGAGCATTTTTCCATTTTTTCATGATTTTGTCCAAGAATATTACTTTCATGGCCATTTTTTTGGCTCAATTTTTTTGACTTACGAAGCTTACGAACCTTACGTTACGACTGGACTGATTTGCGCTTTACATTATTGGCATATTTTTTCACAGGGTGCACACCCTGTGTTATGTTTGTTTATTTCTTTTTGTTTTTAGTTTCTTTATAGACTTCTTTATTTTTGTTTGTTTATAATATTCCAGTGTATGCTAGTTTTGTTTGAGCGTCATTTCAGTGAAGTGTTACTTGAAATAACTAACAAATAATCAAACTATTTCGAAATTTAGAAAAGATTTAAAGGTAAGTGTAAAAACATTGCTAACTATTATAGTTAATAGTTATATTATTATTCTATGAAAAACATATTTAATTCTTTAAGTGACGGTTTAAAAAATGGATTCAGAGCCTGGTTCATCGCAAAATCCAACAGATACCCAACGCAGTAGTTTGCAACATTTGGTCTCTCATGATGTTTTTCTTTTGACGTGGCCTGTGAATTACCTGATATTAATCTGTCAACTAAACGAGATATATTGAAGTACTATTTTTTCTTGGCCGAACGTTCAAAAGCCCAAAGCAAAATGTTTTCCTATAAAACTCTCTTATAAACTTTAATTGTACGGAATATACAAATATGATTGATTTAAATTACGATACCATTTTATTCGAACCACCGTTTACGCAAAGTTATTCGTATGAACATTTGAAGAGATATTTAAATTAAAAAAGTGCCACCGTTCGATGATCCACAAATTCCTTTACACATTCAAGGAACGGAAAGACATGTCCAATTGCTGGCTGCCACTGCTAAACGAGTTGCAGGAAAGAATGTAGAAGGCGCTATGGCGACGACATTAGAGAGCCGTACGAAAACACCAAGACTTGAAAGCAAACAAGACTTTCAGAAAAAATAATGTTTTTTTTCACATTTTGTCTTTTACTACACTCAAATTGAATATTTTTTTTTTTATAATAGGTTGATAGATACTTTATTATCTCTTAATTTGAATTTTTGTAGAAAAAAAATAAAAAGGGAAAAAAAAATCAAAAAGTCGGTTTTATGTGTTATTTTGTTTTAGCAATATCGCATGAATTAATCAACCTAATTCGATAAATTTGGGCTTAAACTATTCGTTTTGAATTGTAAATTGAATTAAAAAATGGATTGAGCCAAAAAATGGCCATGAAAGTAATATTCTTGGACAAAATCTTGAAAAAAATGGAAAAATGGTCCAAAATTTGGACAAAAATGCCCGTAACTTTTGAACTTTTTACCAACAAAAAGTAGGGGACTGGATTTTAACGATAGAGGTATGGTTCCTTCGGCAAATTTTCATGGAATAACCCATAGAATACGGAAATCATAGGGAAATTGGTGAATTTTTTCACTTCCTACAAATCGACCCGCCCTAATGCATATAGATAGGCAAATACAGTAAGGGTAAAAATTCAAAAAGTCAAAATACAAGGTCACTCCGGTGAACCGTTTTTATTTTATTCAAGGTCAAATATCAAAATTGTGTGCGTGCGCATACAGGGGACCGATGAGGGTTAATAAAATATGTGTAGAACTACAATACAAACAGATAAAAAAATTAAATCGTTTAATTAGTTTGCTTGCAGTAGTGTAGCCCGTTTTGAAAAAAGCATTTTTTAAGATAAACTCAGTTTAAATAACTCTTGTTAGTTAAAGTTACTCTGGCGCACTGGAACATTTTTAACATGTTCTTGAATACTTCTACAACAATAATCAATTTAGAAAACAAATTAGATCTTATACAAATTGTTTGCCTTAAACCTCCCTTAACTCTATATCGCACCGTGTTGCAGATATGCAACATTTAGAAATTGCTCTAGAAAAATAACTCAAAGAACACAATTTAAGTCGGAATTTTTATAAATGACTTATCAGCATTCCAAATTACTCTAACTTTCAAATTAGAGAGTAAATCAGTCAACAGTTATTTTTTTTTTATTTTTTGTTTCAACAACGTGGTTTTGCATTTGGCAGCAGTTTGTGTTTTGCTATATTTTGAATATATTTTTAAATGACTAAAATTTTAATAAAAAGTAATAATAATTAAAAAAAAGGTTTAACATTTTTTGGTAAGTTATTAGATTACATTAATCATGAATTATTATTTTAAAAAGCATGCTGTATTTCCTGCAAGAAGATTTTTTGCAACTATTCTTATAAATAAAGTATTAACTTCAAAACAAAAGTAGTTTTTATTATTTTTACAACTGTTTAAGAGATTTTTAGGTAAACAATTGAAATTGGAGCTGTTGCTGATTAAGATGGTTAAGAGTCATATTGTTATGAACTTTTTTATATAACATTTTTTTCATACAGAAATAACAATAATGACCGTCCTAATCCATGCTCATTCTCATTCTCATTCCTACGTCACAGCTCATTTAGTTATGCAAACTTACAGTGTTTCATAACCGCCAAGCAAATTATAAAGAAACGGCTAAACAAAAGATACTAGGCATGGAAAAAGTAAATATTTACTTAACTTAGCAATACTCTTAAAAACAATCAAATTTTTCAAAAAATATTAGAAAAACCTTTGACTTTGTATGTAAAGGCGAATTTACACATTTCACTCAAAACGATGATAGTGAACGTTGAACGATGACAGTGAATCAATTTTTAATTTACATTATTCAAAGTGTAAATTTGAAATTTGATGGATGATTCGGTGTTGAATGTCAAAATATATTCGTTGGCTGATTGATTTTATTGACGTTTAAAAAAATTAAATAAATAAAAGCTATTCAGCAATTAAATAAAAAAAAAATATATAAACTTTCTGCTTGAAATTATGTTAACACCTTTCGATTGTGTTTAAATACGATTGACACATCAGTTTCAAAGTTTGCTTTCACTTTCATCAAAAGTAGGAAGACCTTCTACTTCTTTCACTGTTCAATGTGGATGACAATCATCTTCATTTTAAAGATGAAACTCAATTTACATTTTACAACTCAGATGATTCATCCAAAGTGAACGATGACAGTGAATCGTGTAAATTCGCCTTAAGGTAGTGCCCATTTTCTATACATCGTTCAATTAGTAAGGAGAAACACCAACGAAATTACTTTAAAGCACAAGGGATAAAATAAGTAAAAACCTTTTACTTTGTATGGACGGACTACTTCTTTCATTATTTTTTATTTTTCTTCGATTTATCACGCACTCTTTAGAACAATGAGATGGCATTCATTAAATTTTTTTCTTTGCAAATATCTGCTCTATCTTGATCTATGCGAATATGTATCCCTACAGTCAGTTACTACAGTTTTGTTTATTTATTTGTTTATTTAAGCTCAATTTAGACGCTAACAAGAATTAACTTATAGTTAAGCACCGATTACATAAGGTTTTCAATTAACAACGTGATAAAATTTCAAACATAGCTGAACATAAAAAATTAAATATTAAATTATTAGTTAATTAAATGATATATACGAGGGCAGAAGTTAGTTGAGCAGTTAGTGCAACACTGATCCTGTCAACTACCATCTGTTAAAAGACTACTGCCAAAATTTCAGTTCGCTGCGACGCTTAGTTTGTGTTTGGCAGCTATTGACAGCCAGCAGACGATCTTGTGAATTTTGGCGAAAATGGAAAAAAGTGAATTTCGTAAAAGGCTTGATAAATACTATGGGGAGTCCGCACCATCGATTGGAATGATTCACAAGTGGTTCACTGAATTCCGATGCGGTCGTACAAGCACAAGTGACGCCGAATGTTCTGGACGTCCAAATGAGGTCACCATACAGAAGTGTTGGCCGATCGCAGAGTTTAAGTGCGCGAGATTGTTGAGGCAATAGGCATCTCAAACAAACGGGTGTGGAACATTTTGCGAAATAATTTGTATATGAAAAAAATATCCGCAAGTACGTGCCGCGTTTGCTCACTCAACCACAAACGCGATCGTGTGACTGATTCAAAGGCGTGTTTGGCGATGTTGAACAATGATAAGAGGATTTTTTCCGTCGATTAGTAACCGTGGACGAAACATGAATCCATCACTAAACACCAGAGACAAAGGAACAGTCGAAACAGTGGACTTCACCTACGGATCGTGCTCCGAGAAGGCGAAGACGGTGCTATCGGCCGGAAAGGTTATACCGACAGTATTTTGGGATAAACGCGGTTAAATCTACATCGATTACCTTCCACCGAAAAGAACGATCAATGGCGAATACTATGCAGTCGAATTAGACCGTTTCAACGACGCTTTGAAAGAGAAACGTCCCCATTTGGCGAGAAAAAAAAGTGGTCTTCCATCAAGACACATGCCCAGCTACCATGGCAAAATTCCATGAATTCAAGTACGAATTGCTTCCTCATCCAGCATAAGCTAAATATTTGGCCCCCTCCGACTACTTTATGTTGCCAAACCTGAAAAAATGACTCGGCGGAAAGAAATCGTGTTTTTTGGCAATAATTAAGCATTTAGATTTATTTAGATTGAGGCATAGGACATTAGTAGATGCCCAGTCATTAATTCTACTCAAATCTTCGTTCAAATGGTCAACACAAGTATCGAGATCATTCCTTCGACAACTTACATAAAGTTGTACGTCATCTGCGTACACGGTTAGAAATCTTGTACTAAAATTGAAACTTTTCTGTACTACATATAAGTCTACACCAGCTTTGGTTTCAAAGCTAGTATTTACAAAATACTAAAAAATGGTTTTAATACAGCTTTGGTTTCAAATTTAGTACAAGCTTGGATTCAAATATTTTTAAAAAAAATAACAAACAACGTGAGATTCGATCACACGACATTGAGTTTGTAAACTCACTACTCTAACCACAGAGCTTTTGGCTTATACATAAAAAGCGCGATAAACAAACATATGAACCGAGTCGCCTAATATTGAGTCGCAGCATTGCCAGGCCAACTTTTTACGGGTCTTAATCCAAATTTAGTATCCACATGTACTAGAATTTAGTATTACTTGTATTAAAAACAAAAAGTAATACAGATTTGTACTTAAATTGAAACCAAAAAGACTAAAATTTAAACCAAAAAGCTAAAATTTAAACCAAAAAGCTAAAATTGATGCTATAATATTTCTTTTGGTTTCAATTCTAGTACAGAAAATATTTAAATATGAGTTAGTATTTGAAAAGTTTCAATTTGAAACCGCAAGGTTTAAAAACATGCAGTTAGCATGAACGCTACATTTTTTTTAGAATATTTAGAAGATCATTAATATAGAGGGAAAACAAATGGCCCCGGTATGGGGCCTGGTGGAACACTACGTAGCATTGACAAAAAGTTCGAAGTTGCACAACCAATTTTTACTGCTTGGGATATTTGGGTGAGGTACGAGCTTATGGAACTTGTCGCAGCAGTCGAAAAATTAAACAAATTTTATAGTTTTGAGCATAAAATTTCATGATCGTGTCGAGTGCTTTCGAGTGGTCAAGTAGTACCAAAAAAGTAATTTCATTGCGATCGAGGTTATTTCGAGTTTCATCAGTGACGTCTAATATCGCTGTCACACAACTGCGATTTGGTCGGGATCCAGACTGTCTTTCGGTAAGAAGTGAGTTCTCGTGAAGAAAACTATTTATTTGTTTCTGCATCAGCGATTCAAAATCTTTAGATAGAAATGGCAGAATAGCAATGGGACTATGGTCATTTCCAGTTTTGGGTATAGAAATTATTTTTGCTTTTTCCAGTTAGCGGGGAAATAGGATTTGAATATAATTGTGTGGGAAAATATGCGTTATGAAAGGAAGAGCTTTAAAAAATTTGGGAAGTATTCCATTGAAACCGACGGTATTTGATTTGACTGCTCAGGAACTCCGCAGAACATCAACGGATTCAATGCATTGAATACTAAAAGCAGTGTTGGAGCTAACGTTATTTTGGTAATGACTATAGTTATTTGCATTTGCCTTAGGCATGGGAATATCTATAAATTTCTGTTTTAGATCCTCAACGTTCACATTAGTTGAGGTCGTAATGTTTCTTTCTACTTCAATTTGCCGAATTATAACCCACTTCTGCTTATAGTCTATAGCTGAGCTGAATTTGTATTCATAGTATTGCAACTTAGCAACCTTTACAGACCTTACTACAGCTTTTCTACATGTTCTTAAAAGATTGTAGAGTTCCGGTGTCTTGAAACGCTTCCAATTCTTATTCTTAGCTTTGATTGGGACGCATTTATCAAATAATGCATTGACATTCGCTGTAAAAACTGCAGCTGATCGTTTATTAATAGAATATAAAAAACTGACGTCCAGTCAAAAAGGTTCAGCTCTGACTGAAGAGAATTGAAATATATGTTTTTAAAGTCGCGATATGTTATTTTTCTCTCTGATATTTGTTTCAAATGAGTTTCAACAAACAAATTACTGTTAAAATCGCCAGAAATAATTATATCGGAATAAGAGCTAGTCAACGATTCAAATTTTCTCATTAAATTATCAGTATTAATATTGCGATATGGTCTATAGATATTACCAACAAGAAGTTTTTTTAAATCATAAATGATCTCTTTAAAGAGGAATTCAATTGTATCATTTAGGCCAGATTTACTGATCAAGTTGCAGGTAGTCCCATCTCTATAAATATTGCAACACCACCGGAATGCGTTTCTCGATCCGCGCGGAAAATTTTGTAACCATTTCACTATCCTGAACAGAGGGCTAAAACCATATTTCAGAAACACAATTTACATCAATTGCTGAGTTTTCAAAGATATACCGAAATTTATCAATTTTATTATTTAAACTTTGCGCATTTAAGTGACATACCTTTAAGCCCTTATTTTGCCTGCTTAAAATCCGAACTAGCGAATAAATGTTGTATTTGGAACTACAGCAAGTATTAGTCAAAGTACTTGTACGAGCATATTTGATTTGAGTGAAGCGTAGATCTGAGAATGAAATAAGGAAGAAAATAACAGCGTTTGAATCGCTAGTTTTTCTTAAGAAATCATGTATGAAATCTAATTGGATATTATGGTTAGACATTTAGAACAAATTTACGCAAGGCAGTAGCTTGAACGCAGCCATTGCTTAGCAAAAATGTAAATACCTCACACGCACACTGCGTAAGGGGTATATAGACTATGTCACTCCGTTTGTAACGCCCATAAGAAGGCGTGGCAGGTATAGAAGAGTATATGTATATATTTCTGACCATCTTCAAATCCTGAGTTGATTTAGTCAAGTCCGTTTGCTGGGCTGTGATCACGATAACAGCCGTAATTTTAAAGCTATCGCAACGAAATTTAATATATTAGCTTATTTAAAAAAAAGATCAAGTTCGAAAATAACAAAATTTTATAACAGCCTACCTCCCACTTAATATATAAGCACACCAAATCTCTATAACTTGGCAAGCTGAGGATTTGAAATTTAAATCAAAGGTGGCTGTTACCACAATTAATTTAAAACTACACTCAAAGAAATATTCTTGGTAAAATTGATACATAATTTTAGTTAATCTCTAACAAAACCAAATTGTCCAATCAATTCAATTTTATCAATATTGCACTATTTTTTCGTCACTTCAAAAGAAAGTTTATCCATTTGATCAAAAACAGCAAGAAATTCAATGCGTTGTTTTGAAGAAATTGTTTTACTAGCTTGAAATATAAGTTTGTTAACTTGATTTAAGCTTATTTACGCTGACAGATTCGTCAATCAATCGGAATAAAATTTCATCATTTTAATAAATAATTTTAACAAACTACTTTGTTGGCTTGATAAAGAGATTTGTTATACTGAAGATATAATTAATGTTATTGATATTCGATCGAGTCAAATAGACAAAATTTCCATTTCATAATCATAAAATGGATTATGAATTTCAAAAAACCTTTAATCATGACAACAGAAAGACATGCTTGGTGTTTTGGTGGCGTCATTTGCCTTTTTAGATCAAGTACAAAATAAAGTAAAGGAGATAAAATTCAGGAAAGCTTAAAAGTCCAGTGCAATTTATTAAGTGTGTGGAAGCTAATTGCCTTAAATAGTAAATGAGTAAATATGATCTTGTGAAATAAATTTTTCTTGTTTTCAAGTGCACCAATTTTGCCACATTGCAACTTCGTCATATGAGGAACTTCTACATTTTTGGCTGAGTTTCTTAATGCATTTATCATTAGCGGTGACTTACAAATGGAGTTCTTTTTCAACGAATTCGGCAGGAGTTTTGGTTATTTATTTATTTGCATTACATTGTTATTTATTTCCATTATTTGTTAAGATTATCCGTGCTATTTGTTATTAGTGCTGTTCACACTATAACAATTCACAATGTGAGCAGCAATGTTAACAAACTGTGATTTATAATAATGTAAACAGTGCTAATAACGAATAGAATTATATTTATAACTAATGTGCTTACTATATGTCAAATGTAATATGTTTATTATATATGAAATGTAATAAAATATTTTTATCAGAACAACAAAACATTTTTGTATTAAATTTAGTATTAGAAAACATATGTTTTCAACAGAAAAGCCTTTTTCTATTCAACAAACCATTTTTTCATGTTGAAATATTCTGTATTCATACTGACAGATTGTTTTATCATATCAACAATTAAAACGCGATATTCGTGATAATGGCTTATATCAAATTGGAGCATCCATTTATCAAATAAACAAAATAAAATTTTGTCAATATGATTTCAACTTATTTCCTTAAATCCAATTGAGAAAAGCTTTTGTTGACTGTATATTGACAAAATATTTATCAACTTAACCTAGGAATAAGTCAATATGAACAAATATTTCTTTGGGTGTAGTAAGGAATTATCTTCAACTGGACCAAAGTTATAATACCCACGGCCTGAATGTTGTTTTATTTGGGTGACATCACTTTTATAGGGAGTGGTTTTTAATTTTTTTGGAATTCTTAAAGGTTTCACTTTTATGATGACGTCACTTTGTATGGGAGGTGGCGTAGTTTTCGTTCGATTTGGCTCAGTTTCGAACTTGATCTTTATTTTTTAATATAAAGCTTATATATTGAATTTCCTTACGATAGCTCTAAAGACAGACGGACATGGATAAAAATACTCAGGAGGTGATGCTGATCAAGAATATATATACTTTTCTATACCTGACACGCCTCCTTATCGGCGTTACAAATGAAGTGACAAAGTTAATATACCCAAACGCATTTTTTATACGAGGGGGGGAAGGGGGTTTAAAGAAAATATTATGAGTACCAATTGAATTTGTTAATTTTTACACAAAATGGAAAAACTAGAAATGTTATGTATTCATTCTCTTGTGTTGCAATAAAAATATTTACTTTTTAAATAGGTTATTCGATAGCTTATTAAAAAAAAATGCAGTTGTTGATGTCATCAAAATAGTAAAATATTCAAAACTAGGACTAGTCTTAAATACGGCTGTGGGGGTGATTTTGCCTCGGCCCAGTCGAAAATGATTTCTTTTTAGTTTTTATTATTATTAAGGGCAGGTTCTCATACAGAGGCCCAAAAAAAGATTGATGCTTTTGATATTTTTTGCCTTAGTTTTTTGGCAGTTATTAATTGATTCTTAAAGTGATATTTTTGTTGGTGCACGCCGTCAAACGTCACTTTGAAAAAAAGGTACCTAAACGGTCTTCATCGCACAGCACCTTCATGTCCATCTGGTACAAAAGACCCACAAAATTTTATAAATTATATACCTGTTATATCAATAAATAGTTGAAACTTACAAAAATGGCGGACATGTAAATTTTTAGTAGCTTTTTTACCTTTTTCGCTCTTTAAAGTGCTTTAAAAACAACCGGCTGATATTATCTGAATTTAGGTTAAGGATCCAATCAATTTAATTTAATTTAAAGTAAAAAAAATCCAAGTCAATCCATAGATTAGTTCTTGAGATATCGTGGAGACCAGTTTGAAAAACATGATTTTTCAGAGAAAGCGTTTTAAGATTTGGTTAACGATTTTTTCGAGTGCGTTTATGAAATTATGAGTTCCTTTCGCATGTGATAACTTTTTTATCTAATCCATATCGGCCAAACTGCTTTGGGAACATATTCTTTATATCATAAGTTATCGAAAAATTAAAAAAAAATAATTGAGTTTTTAGGTCGAGTTTTATGAGATCCCGTAATAACTGCACCCAATAGCAAAAAAAAACTAACTATAGATTAAGCACGTTTAAGTCATTATATTGGCAAAATTTTCATTTGAATAACGATTGGTGAGAAAACTGTTGAAAAGAGTGGCCATATTAGTTCACTTATTTCGTAAGTTTTTATTGATAACAATGTTTCAGCTAGTATTGCATTTGTGCCTTATTCGTCGTTTGAAATTTACAATGTTATTTGCAAGGAATTAAAGAACTCAAATTCTTCCACCTCTGTCCGTCAAGTTTTTTTATAAAAAAGATTGTGGTTAACATATCTGACATTTTGTGCCATATTTTTAATGAAAGCGTTATAAAGGCTATTTTTCCAAGCAAATTAAAGGTTTCAGATGTCATTCCACTGTATAAAAAAGGTGCCAAGGACTCATTAAATAATTTGTAGATCTATTTATTTATTTATATTTAGGTATGAAGAAGAGGATTTTGTCTTTTCTTGATCATGTAAATTTCTTATCAGATAAACAATTTGGTTTTAGATCTGGTAAAAGCACTGAAGATGCATTACTTCATTTCTGTACTGATGTCTTTGAGTATGAATAATAAAAAACTCGGCTACTCTATTTCTTGGCATAACTAAAGCTTTCGATACTGTTAACCACGATATTCTATTACGAAAATTAGAACCATATGGCTTAAGGGGTTTTTGCTAGTCTTGGTTAAATTCGTATCTGGCCAACAGACAGCAAAGGGTTAAATTAAAAAACTCTTTTAGCTCAATTAGCAATATTTTTCTGGGTGTTTCCCAGTGTTCAGTTTTAGGCCCATGCTCTTCTTGATCTACATAAATTCTCTGTTTTCACAAAACTTGTATAGTTTAATAACGGGTTTCGCAGATGATATGGCGTTTATATTTAGCTGTGATTCAATAGACTCGCTGTCAGCCTCTGTCAATCGGGACTTACATTTGATTAGATGCTGGTTCTTAAGGCATAATATGGTTATTAGTGATAAATTGAAATTTTTATTTTTCAAACTAGGAATGAAACACAATTAATGCTTTACACTCGAGTGGTTGTATGAGATATCCTCTTAATAAAGATGGTGTCATCAATTGTGCTAATGTTGTTGACTGCGCAAATGGGTGCTTTGAGATTGAAAATGTAAAATCGTATAAATATCTCGGTATATTGATCGACAGTAAAATGAATTGGTGAATGAGCACACTTCTAAATTAAAAAACCATTCATTAAGTGTAAATAGATGTCTCTATTTGCTAAGTTTTTCGAGTAACTTGAATTGGCTTAGAAGTATTTATTATGGTATATTTCATTCAAAATTAGGGTACGGACTGACCCAGTAGAGCATGCTAGCACTGCTATTATTGGCGTCAATACACCTTCCATGATGAGTACTTCCATGATGAGTACTTGAAGGTTCTAATTCTTTTCATATTATTTTATATGAAAAAATTTACAAAAAAAATTTTAAATACACAGAACAGTTTGTAAAAAAAATGTAGATTTAAAAAAAAAAATTTTTTTTGTCCGAGTTGGGTCTCGAACCCGGGCTCCCGAAAACTAATACATTACATATTATGTTATATGAAAATATATATTTTTGGAAAAACTCCAAGTCTTTTATTTTTGCATGAAGAAAATTTATAAAAAAATTAAAAAAATTTTTAAATACACAGAACAGTTTGTAAAAAATGTGGATTAAAAAAACAAAAAATTTTTTTTTGAGTTGGGTCTCGAACCCGGGCTCCGGAAAGCTAACTTTCATTTGTATTAGTGCAAAATAAGCTATTGATTCTTAACAACCACGATAGGCGAGTGGGTAAGATGTCGGACCGCCATATGAGATGACCATTTAGAGAGGTTGATATTTAAATTGCTTTTCCTTCTAATGCGACTACTCGAAAGAGCGCTTCTGGCAGGTCTCTTTTGAGTAAGGAGATCGGAAGGCCTGACAAATTTTCCCATTTCATACAAGCAATAAAATGGTGTTTGCAAGGAGTGTGGAAGGCCTTTTAAAACCTAACGCAGGACTGCTAGAAGGCCTTCGGACTCCTGCAATTGCCCACTATGGAGTTGCTGGGGTGGTACACATAACAGTATAATACCGCCTGTACGTATACTGCAGAAAAAGGCCATTCGAATAATTTGTAAGAAGAATAGGTAATAGCCTACCGCTTTTTTGAAAATATTTTTTTGCCACTGAGATATTTATATATTTTTAAAATCTTAAAACTTTTTTATATAAGATCAGGTTATTGAAACAATAGATTTTCCTTGTATTGTAGATAATTGTAGATAATTTGCGAGTAAATGTAAGAAATTTGAAAATTGGTCCACCACATTCACTGCAAATGTACTTATTTTCGTTTCCTCAGTAGCGCCTAACTATTTAATAAACTTCCGGAAAACATACGTAAAAATACGCTCAAAAAATCTTTTCCTCAAGAAAGTAAAAGTTTGGCTTTTCCAACTGGAATTTGCTCAAGTTGAATTAATGTTAAAAATGCCTTTAATGCCTAAAATTGTCTTTATTGTTCTAGTTACTGCTGCATACTATTATTATGTCTTAAAAAATAAATATATATCTATATATATAAAAGAAAGTGACGTTAGTTACTACGCTTATAACTGGAGAACGCCTGGACCGATTTCGGTGATTAGCACCAATTCGGACAGATCTCCGCCCAAACAAGGAGAATACTTAAGAAAATTGTGGAAAATTTCCCGAAAAAAAAATTATGACGAAAATTCATTTTCACATACATTTTGTATGGAGCGATTTTACAACGCCATCTTAACTCAAGAACCCATAAAAACGAACATGATTTTAAATGCTGTATTGCCAGTAGATGGCGTTGTGTGCATCAACTTTTGACAGCTGCATGCATATGCACAGTTGGCAGCCCACGCAAGATGCAATGACATATGTGACTTGAGTTTAGTAACATAAATATTGGCATTTTCTTAAGCTTTTATCAGCTTTCGTTAGTTATTGTAATTCAATTTGATTTAATACATTCTTTTGAAACGATTTATTGTGAAAATTCCCAGCGAAAGGTGATTTCATAGAGGTGAGTTCAGTTTGATGAAATGCACATTGTAAATGGTTATGTTCTTTGTTATTGCGTGCTCATCGATAATCAACCCAAACGTTAATTTCGGATTGTGCAATTAATTTTTAGGTGGAATACTTTGAAAATCGATTCGAGTTCGCTGTAAATCCCCGAAAAAAATATGAAGAAAATTCATTTTCCAATTGATTTTGTATGGAGCTATTTTTTGACGCATTCTGGATGATAGATGATTTTTTTTTGTAGCAATATTTTTTTGTCACACATTAAAAACGAACCTAATTTTAAATGCTGGTTCCGTCAGAATTTTTAAAGTTTTAACAAATTTTTAATAGCTTTCGACAGTTATTGAAATTCAATTTGATTTAATAGATTCTTTTGAAACGATTTTTTGTAAAAACTACCAGCAAAAAGTGATTTATAGAGGTGAGTTGAGTTTCATGAAGTGCACATTGTGAATAGTTATGTTCTTTGTGTTTGCGTGCGCATCAACAATCAATCGAAACGTTACTTTCGAATTGTGCATTTAATTTTTAGGTGCATTTCTTTGAAAACTAATACGAATTCGCTGTTCATTTTATTCCGATTGATCATGTCGTGTGCAATTCTATTTTCAAACGGTAATTTGCCAACGAAAATGTTTATTTTGTGAGGTTATGACATTTGTGCACATATATGTATCGATAATTCCATAATTGCTCTTATAACATTAATTTCTCAGTGTTATTCACGATTCCGCGCCCCCGGAAAATCTATTCTTTCGCATCGAACCCGTAATGCAAGTAGAGTTCGGAATATCGCCAATCAATTGAATACGGATGAACAAGAAATCGCACGAAAACAGCGCCGCGTTAGTATGGCACGACTTCGTGCATCACAAACACAAGAAGAAAGACAGGCGGCAAATGAAACGGCTCAGTTAACGATGAGAAAACGTCGAGCAAATCAAACAACTCAACAATTTGTTTTTGCTGTAAAAATGAAATCAATTAAAATTGCACATCTAGCTACCTTTCATATGACACAGCATTTATTTGCAAAAATTCGTCCAGTTGAGCGCAAAAATTATATTACTGTTTTTGTCATCAAAACAACTTTGATTTTTTTCGCGAAATTTATTTTTTCCAAAATGTTGTTTTTATATTTTTTACAAAAAATTTAAATCTCCACAATAATTTATGCGAAAAAAATTACACCAGTATCTCTTTCAACAGTTGTGGCTTTTATGATTAAGTTACTTTATCATTTATCGAATAGCTTTGGTGTTATAGGTCGCACAGCTTTGGAATTCAGTATTCGACCACAATTTAAACATGCCGTCTCACTGATAACATTTGATGGGTGTTTGGAAAATGGGGCGTGGCAGCAACGCGCCGGGTTACAGCTAGTATATATATAAATAAGTAAATAAAAAAAATGTATATCACATAACAATATTTATTTATGAAATAATAGCTTTTTACTACTGTTAAGAAGTAATTTTAAGAGTACATATACGTTTAGTTCTGGTTCAACACTAGCCATCTTGGCTACTGAATTCAGTACTATTCATAGCCTTTCTTTATACTATAAGGCCTATTACGGTTCACAGAAATACACTGCTATGTCTTATTTTAAGTATTAGCAATGTACACAATAAAAACGGAAATTACTGTTGTGCTGTGAACCGTAATAGGCCTATATGTATTTATTTAAATCATAGTTGTATGGTTTTGTGTGAAATGCATTGTACTAAAAATAAAAAAAAATAAATAATAATAAGTAATAAATTTCACTGCCGACAATTATTTTAAAGGCCTGATTATAATAGCCACATGCTGGCATACTATCCCAACACTCAGATTGTACGCCTGGATATTTTTTAATATAAACACTTTTAGCTTTTATTTATATTAAGAAATCAATGTTTTTGATACAACAAATTGTTTTGTATTATTTAAGCTTGAAATGCTATTTCTAAGGCCGCGTTCATAGTGGACGCTTTGGCTGCAGCTGATTCATAAAGAAGCTTTTTCGTGCTTTTTTTATCATAGTAAACGCTAATTCAACGCTTCACAAGGTAGCTTTTTGAGCTTATTTATGTTTATAGTGCACGCATTCTGCTTGTGTGAGCAAGCGAGATGCAAATATAAGCGCTGAAAGCCATTTAAAAAGTAGCTTTATGCTCGGAGTCAGCTTGACCTATAAACACTGAGCTTTTTCCATATGCTTATACACAAAGCATTTTTCAGCAAAACCTCTCAGCTCTGCAAAAAAACTATTAACGCGGCCTTAGAAATGAAATTTCAAGCTTTAAGATAACAACAACCTTTGTTGTATCAAAAACATTGATTTCTCAATATAAATAACAGTTAAAAGTGTTAATATTAAAAAATATTTAGGCATACGAACTGAGTGTTGTTGGGGTAGTACGCTAATGTCAAAAACTAAACGAAAAGCCAGACGACTGTTGTTAAAATAAAAAATGCCCGTAATAGCCATATACTGACTTTCAGAAGTGCCACAAAATAGTTTGCATTTGTTTGTGCATATTTGTGAAATGTTTTTTAAAATAAATATGCAAAATAATATAATTTATTAAAAACTAAAATTAACAAGCGCACACTTTGCTATTTGGCTTTCAATATATTCAAATAAACAATTGTTTGACATTTACCTATGCTGTGAGCGATTTGAATGAAAAAGCCAATGAAAGTCATCGAAACTTAACGAAACTGTGGCAATTCCAATTATGGGTATGTTCATATACTTACATGGACTCGCTGTTATTTTCACAGATCCGTCTACCTGTGACTATTATAGTTAGGCCTTAAGGCAAAAATATGACGAATGTGAATTTGGATAAGAAAATATTTTTTTTACATTTTAAAAATTATTACTCCATTCCTTAATTAATGTTGTTATTTTTATATATGTGCTAAGATTATCGTGCAATAAGATGCAATGTGCTCCAATTATAAAATCTTTTTTAGGAACAAAACACGGAAAAGATCTCATTTTAATTCACAAAGAAGTCACGCAGAATCTTTCAAAATATTTCCAATGACACAATTCAGAAAAGAAATATTTTTTTAAAGAAATAAGTGTGTGTATACCGAGCGATAGTTTTGTAAAAAATGACTAATTTATAACTTTGTCATAGCTATAAAAATAAAGAAATATGTTTTTCTACACTGCAAAATGCTTAGCTACGCAAAATTGTGTCATTAAATGAACTGTATTAAAATTTGTACATGACTCATGAAACAAGGCTCAAAGTAAACGTGTAGTTAACTAGTAGGCGTAGGGTATTTTTATAAATTGCAAGAATGTTCCCTTATATTTTGAGTACGTTTAAGTTTTGAGTAGCGACGACATGGGAAGATAACAGCAGACAGTCAGCAGTCGGTGCGCTGCTTAGTTTTTTCTGAATGGATTTTAACGAGCATGAAGAAATGAAGAGGACAACAACTACTGAACTTATTCCATGTGCAGCAGTTGTAGAATTTATTTTCAACAACATCCGATGAGGAGACACTGGTATTGAGTTGCATGCGGAAATAAAATTGTAACAACTTCCATTCTTATAATCACCCAATTAATAATGCTTCAAAGAAATTTTTTCGAAGTTAACATAGTTATCAGCAAAGTTTGATAGTATGTGATAAACAAATACTAGAAATGTTGTTAACAGCAATAAGTTTTCAAGCTTAAGTTTTGTAACATTTTTCTAATACCACTTTAATGACGAAAAATTAAAATAAAAAATGCATTTTGAAAAATTTTGCTAACCCATTTCCAGCTATTGGTGCATTTTTGCACCAGTAGCTTTAGAATTTTCTCCAGGTGAGCGCAAAAGTGATGTTACCCGGCACTGTAAGGATTATGTTAGTATGGACCTTTGACAGTATACATTATTTTTGGTTTGAGTCGATTCGGTCGTTTACTTGGATTTTACGACCACGGCGCGTCGCAATATTTGGTTTTTTTATATTTTTTATTTTTGAAAATTCCGGAAAAATTTCAAATCGCAATATCGAAAATTGTTTTTCAATAGTAACTATTATAAGTTTTAAATTTTATGTTAAACAAAATATTGAGCCCATTTGCTGTTTTAAAATGGGTAACTACGGCTGTTGAGGTATGTGATGCAGCTAATGGTCCAAAAATGCACCAGTCCGCCCAGCCCTTACCTGTAGAGGTAAAAATTTTAAATTTTGCCAGACAAAGTTTAGAGCCGTCTAAGTTTCATCGATTTTGGCCCGGTAGTTAAGGAGCCACCGGAAATGGGTTAAGCATTACACTAGTGACTGCATTAAAAAATGAAGCTAGCAATATCTTCAGCTCAATCAAGATGTCTCAATATTTAATTAATAAGCAGGTACTTTTTAAACAAACCCTTTTGTGGAAAGACCGGCGCACGGTGGGGTGAGCCTATACAAAGGGTTGGACATAGCATTTTGCTTTAAATAATTGATTGTAACTCTGGAACCATTTGATGTAATTTTACCAAATTTTAAACATGTCCTCTTAAAAACCTTCTCATGAAATTCTTTAACCTTTATGAGCTTAGCGGGTCTAGGAGACCCAACAAACTAATGGTAAAAACATATTTTTGTGTTAAGCGAAATTTCATGCCTATATTTTATTACAAAATGTGTTTTTAAACAATAATTTAGTAGCTTATTACATTTAAAAGATGTTAAAGACAGCATACATCTCTATTTAAAAGAAATTATATGTAAAACAGAGCAAACAGTGATTTATTAACAATTTAAGCCTTCCATGTAAGGCAAAAGAACATTTTTTATAACGTTCATATCAGGGATGGCCATGATTACAAATCACGATTACTGATTATGATTACATGTATTCAGATTGCACAGATTACTTGATTTTTCTAAGTATTCAGAAAAATCACATTAAAAACCAAATAAAAATACTTGCATTAAAGTAATCATGGTTACTTACATAGTTATTACACGAGATTATAAAAAATAAAGTAATCATGCAAGGTGATTATATAATTTAAAAAAAAAAAATCAAGTAATCGTAACATGGAATTACATGATTTTTTAATAAATCAAGTAATCCGACCCAGCTTTCAGTGATTACAGATAATTTCTCGTTAGACAAAAAATTCAAAATTTGTATGTAATTTTATTATTTCAGTAATTGCTATTTACTATAATGGTTTACCATAAATACAATATTTTCTTCAGCAGCTATTAAAGTGATGTTAATGATGTTGTGTAACAATAGTGCTCAGAAACCTTTTCTGTATTTTACTTGTCTCAATTTTGCAGTTGAACTACATATATAAAAACAGATATAAAACAATATATTAGTTAAAGAAATCTGCAATCAACGATTTGTTAAGCCTGATTACTGATAAATTTCTTAATCAGAATAATTCATTCATTACTGAAAAATGATTGATTTCTTAAATTAATTACATGATTACTTTTGCATGATTACTGATTTCTCAAAAAAATCACTGAATACTTTGAAGTTATTAATGATTTAAGTAATCAAGTAATAAATTTGTGTATGATTAATTATAATCAGTAATTTTTTTATAATCATAACACGAAAGTAATCATTACTGGCCAACCATACAGTTCATACATTGTTCGCTGTTCATTACACACTTATCGCTTATACAACTCCAAATCGTTAAAGAAAGTGGATGCTTGACTTTTTTTTGGTCACACTTTTCGGGGAGCCGCACAAATTTCACTGATTCGGTTACAGCTTCCAGCCGATACTCGTCACTAAAAATAACCTATTAAGATATGAAAAAATACATTATTGATATGCAAAAACTAAAAGTTAAAGAACTCAGGTATATGAATGGTATATGAGTATATCAATACTACCCACCTTCTTTCAGGATTCAATTTAATTACCAGGAGGACTACTGGAAGAAGGTGGGTAGTAATGATGGTAGAATTTTGTCAAAATATAATATAATATACACAGAAGATAAAAGATCAACTTGTCAAATGCTTTGAATAATATAAATAGACCACGTGCGTAAAAAACTGGGCCACAGTGGGGTGATTAAGTAAGTGACCGCTAAGGGTTAAACTAATTTCATCGCTCGTTTCAGTTGATGCAAAACTTTAATCTAGAATTCTAGAACTCCGAAGGGTGCCAGATAGGCAGTGGGTGTGTTCAGAATAAATACTGGGGGTGTACAAAAATAAAACCTGCTCATACATTTGTCCCCTTTGGGGGTCAATTTGGAGGAGATAAAAAATAGTTTTCTTAAGTTTTTGTATGGTGACTTAGAAAAAAGATTGGAAGTGAAAAAATAATAGAATCAGCTCACCTTTCTTGGGTCAATTTGAAGTAGTAATGAACTATTTTCTAATATTTTTTTTTGTGCGGAAATGTGGCAGATAGAAGGTGCCACTCCCTCTTCTAAAAGCTCTCTCTCTCTTCTTCCCTCTTCTAAAAGCTTGATTTTTTATTCACTTGATTTTTGCAAAATACAAATATACTACTTTAAATAAATAACACTTTAAGTATTGAAGCAGTGTTGAAAAATTAGCAACCATCATATACGTAGCAACTCAGTAGCTCGTTCCTGTAACAAAATCGGCAAGTTACCGATTTGTATGACGTCAGCCGTTATCGATATCTAGTTACCGATTTCATGACACCTAATGTTTCTGTACGTTTAAATCGGTAAAAACTCGGACCGTGATAAAAAAGAACACAAATCGATAAGAAAAGTTGCGAAATTGAGTCAAATGGCAAGCAGAGGCCGAATTACAGCATCCGTGATCGAGCAAAATTTTACAAGAAAAATTTGCAGTTTAAGAAAATTAATTATGTTATAGTGATGTGTATTAAAAGTTGCAGAAATAATCAACGATTATTAATGTAAATAGTTTTACACTTAGTGCTCTGCAGCAAAAACTTAGCAAATATATGCAACCGGGTACTTTTTCATAGCTCAAACATATAGACCATAGTAAAAATAAAAGTCGACTCTAAATTTAGTATAAGCATTTTTGACAGTTTTTTAATATAATATGTTTGGAAAAGCTTGCACTTAAATTTAGAGTCGATTAAACAACTTAATTAAAATTAAAACTTTTTTAAGAACAACAAAATATTTCAATCAGTAAAAAATTCGACTTATATGAAAGTAACTATTTTAAAAGGTATATTTCGAATACTTATAACTTAATAATACACAATATTACTGACATTAGATATATCGGTAGAATTCTCACTTGCCGTAAAGCCAATGAGAAAAATGCCACATAGTTATCGATTCACTTTATGTACAAAAATACTTTTTTCAAAAGGTTCCATTGAAATGGAATCGGAACATGTGATAACTTATCGATTTGGAACGAACGCATCGACCAGAAATTGATTCAGATACGTGCAGAAACATTGCAGGTGAGAGTGACATCAGAGTGACGTCAAATCGGTAATATGAGTCGGTAACTATGATCACTACGAGTTACAGGAACGAGCTATAGGTGTGGTTTCGCGGCTGGATACAATTATATTTTAAGGTCCAATCCATCAAAAGAACTACATTAAATTCGTCATGACTTATTTATAAAAAGAGTAGTAAGATAAAGCGTTTCGGTGGCTGAAGCGTTTCACCTGTAAAATTTTGACCTCACGCTTACATACAGTATTGCGCAAAATAATAGCAACAAAGTAAGTGCGCTGCAACAATATCGTGTATCTTTTTTAATATTGGGGACACACAAAAATGATTATAGGAATCAAAGCATATATTCATACATCATATATAAAACAAATCAAATTCAAATTTGGTTTTGTTTTTTTTTTTTATTAAATTTAAAATGAATGTGACTACATTCAATTTGTCTGAGAGCAAAACAAAAGCAACAAAACTTGAAAAATGTAAAAAGAGAAAAGAAGTTCCAAGAATTATTGGTAAAAGTTCCGTTATTGTAAAGCACGTGTTGTTTGTAAGTCATAAACATTTCAGTTTAGTTTTTTTGTGCTAGTTATGACATTGACTGTTCCATTTATAGTGACACGTTTTAAATACTGTGAAGCTCTTAAATTACAAATTATTTCCGAATATAAAAACGAAAATTCGCAGATATCTAACGTGAAACAGTTTGATATTAATTGGTCAATAGTTTGCACCTCACAAAAGACGTAACACGGTATATTAAAGAGGGCGACCGCGGAAGACATCGCTTCGTGATGACAGGAACATTTGTGGTGTGTTCAAACGAAATGCATTTGCCACATCCAAAGAGGTTGTTCGGACACTTGATTAAGATATCCACCACAGCACTGTTTGAAGACGAGACGTTGAGAACGATTAAAGAAGTTACAGACCGGCAGAGAAACCTTTGCTTACAGCTAAGCATAAAAAACAAGGTGAGGTGTTAAAATTTAAACAATTCTGTCTGAAATTGTGACAACTAGTTTCAATTTATTGTTTTTTAGACTCGGTCTTCCAAAAGAGCACCTAAATTGGACCGTTCAAAAATCGAAAACCGTATTTTTAGCGATGAAACAAAGTTAATTTTGATTACTTCAGATGGGATGTGCACGGTACGCGGCACCCAGGTACACGACTTGAAGCCCGAAACTGCAAAATAAATTTTAAACACGGAGGCGGTGGCATTATGGTCTGGACTTGTTTTTCCTACAATGAAGATGAACCATTTCAAAAAATCGATGGAATTATGGATCGATTTGTATATAATGACATTTTAGAAAGTAAGATGCGACCACATTCAGAAAGGAATATGTCGCTTCAGTGAACGTTTCAGCCCGACAACGACCCGAACCACACTTCAAAAGTCATCAAAGATTACATTAGAGGCAATGGGATTTAAGTCCTTGATTGGACGGCACAATCACAATGACTTTCCAATCACAAAGGTTTTCCAATAAGACTGCACTGTATGAAGCCCTGAAACTTAATTGGGAACATATACCTAATACTAACATATCTACTTTAATAGAGTCGATGCCGCTCAGATGTGCAGCGGTTATCAAGGATAATGGATCTTACACCAAATATTAATTATGTTGCTTTTGTTTTGCTTTCGGACAAACTGAATGTAGTCACATTAATTTTAAATTTAATAAAGAAAACAAAACCAAATTTGAATATGATTTGTTTTTTATATGATGAATGAATATATGCTTTGGTTCCTATAATC
The DNA here is from genome assembly GCA_963920525.1 of Dichetophora obliterata. NCBI lineage: Eukaryota > Metazoa > Arthropoda > Insecta > Diptera > Sciomyzidae > Dichetophora > Dichetophora obliterata. The sequence goes on along the minus strand of OY986435.1, from coordinate 99,781,769 downwards.
ATTTTTGTGTGTCCCTAATATTTAAAAAGATACACGATTTTGTAGCAGCGTACCGATTTTGTTGCTATTGTTTTGAGTAACACTGTATAACCAAGTGTCATAAAGTCACGTGTTGCTTTCATTGCCGCACAGTATTTCATGATACAGCGAAGCATTCAGACGTACATTTTGTTTCTCTTCCAAAATAGTGGTAAAATTTTTTCCAAAAGTTTTTTTAATCGAGTTAATTTATCGTCTTTTATGCCAGCTACTCAACACAAATTCAAGGTAAATATATCAGTCGTGTTCTTAAAAATATGAAGTGTTTGGGAAATATCTATCAAGTGGTTGTATGATACAAGCCATGTTTTCAAAATGAAACGTTTCACCCCACAAACTCCGTTTTAATGCGTATTTAGTGTTTTTGTGTGTTTTTATTGTTTTTTTGTCATTTTTCAATTCATTGCAACAAATGCCACCTTTCACTGGAAATGCGTCGACATGGGCAACCGTGGCTACTACACCTGTCGAAACTGCGACTCTGATCTCATTAGTGATGAATAATAAATTTGGATTCGATGACTTTTATTCAGTATTTTAGTTTCTTGCTGACTAAGGAGCCTGCCCGAGGACATTAAACTGATTTATGTTGATGTTAATGAGACCAGTTCACATTACAAAAATGTTAAAATACTTCGGTGCGCGTCCATTTTTTGAAAGTTACATTACTAATGAGAACAAAAATACCCTAAGACCCAAAAAAATTTGACCTTTGGATATTGCGCAAATCGTTTTAAGGTCATTTTGAAGTTATTTACGACTTTGAATAATGTGTTGCCCAAACAAAAACACATATGTAATATATTTTGACGAAGAATCATTTATAATAATCTAAGCTTTTAAATTTTTTATTTTATTTTTTAGAATAGGCATCTGATATTTTTTGGCGGAGCTTTAAAAATGCAATTTAACTCGTAAACAAAAACTATCGTTCTTCCACATAAATTTTTTTCTTATTTTGTTCCAGCGACATTATGTTTGTTATTTTGTTTTTTTGGACAAAGCTTTCTTACGAAATAACATACTGCATATTTTTGGACCATAACATGTAAAAAAAATAAAAGCGCTACTAACATTTATTTTTCTTTATATATATTTTTTAAAAATATGATTTTTTGTAATGTTTTTAAAATTTTTTCTCCCAAACTATCAAACCCAAATACAAGTTACTTAAATTTCTACCACCGGCAAACGAAGGATATTAAAGTTCTTAGTATGCAAATACTATTTTAGGCAGGACTACTAAAAATTAAAGTTAAAAAATAGTGAACTAGCTCAAAAGTGTAGCTGGAAAGTCAACCCACATACAAATTACGTTAATTCCCTACCACCAACAGACGAAGTATTTTAAAGTTCTGAGTATGCAGATAAGATTGTATGCAGGACTTCTAAAAATGAGGATTAAAAAACAATTTTATAAAACCCTCTATATGGAAAAGTATGAACAATTCAAAATATTTCTCTTTTTCACTCGTATATTTTTTAGTGCAAGTTTTTGCTATAAAAGAACGGGAATAGACCTAATATAGCGGAAAATTTCTTCACATGCTATAAGAACTGATTTAATGTCAAAACATACCCCGCAATCGAGTACGCTTAAGACCATTTTGAACAAGGAATACATTAAAAAGATTAGTAAATTAAATTCAAAAGTCTTGTCTCCGAGCCCGTTGAAACATTAGAGCGGCACTGCTATAATTCTAACTGTAACAATTAGAAATGACACACCCTCAAATTATGGGTTGTTGTTTCAAAAATATTTCCTTTAAGTTCAGCCGCCAGTATTTGTATTTCCAAAGAAAATAAAGTTACAAATATTCACCTCTGAAGTATATAAGGCCAACGTTGCAGTTCTGTTTTAATAAAAGGGATGGATATTTTTTTGTTAAGCTTATTTTTTATATATTTCTTCAAAAGTATGAGGAAAAGTAGGCTATTAAAAAGTACAAACATACTTGTTACCTATGTATTAACATTTGTTTGGTGTTTTTTTATTTTCTTGGAATTATATCGTCGGTAAAAAACTTTAATCAACGAATATTAAGCTTTGAATTTTCATGGGAAGTTGCATCATTAACGAATAACTCAAATAGGAAAAGAAAAACAGTTAAGAGCGGCCCTTTCCACGATTAACACCTTTTAAAGGGGGAGAAACAGCTTTTGTCAGAAATTGTTTGTGCGTTCGTGAACTTTTTGTGTAATATGTGATTAATTATTAAAGCGAAAGCTAACTCTAAAATGCTTTAACTATAATTTGTTTATTTTTATTATTAGAATGTTTTAATATCGCTACTTTTCTCTCTCGATTTAAAATGCTTTAGGTTGAATTTGCCGTTAATGCATTTTATTTTAAACAATGGCTGCAAACAAAACATACATATTTATTTGACTTATTGAAGATATGTATGTTGTTTTGTTTGGTGTTTTTCTTTTCTTCTTTTAGTTTTGCACTGCTTGAGTGATTGATTTGAGCGTATTAAGAAAATAAATGATAGTGAAAGAAAATTATACTGTCGTTGTTAAAGAGATGAAATCGGAACTAGTTGAGCGGAAAACCATTATTTGTGCATATAAAGTAGCGAGTTTCTTTTGTTGAAGAAAGTAACAAACAGTTAATTATAACATTTAAGTTTGTCCGAACTAACACATTACGTTCTGTACTTGTAGGTTCAATATTTTAATTACTTAAAAACAAAAGCAAAACTAAATTAAACATTTTTCAAGCTGCAAATTTTTATTTATTATACATATCTCCCGTACAACGACAAAACATAGTATCTCCATTTCCATAGTTTTGAGAAAACTGAGTTTTAGTATTTTTTACCTTAGCCCTTTGTAATTATTGCCTAAGCCAATATACTCAAAATGCCAATTAGTATCAAAAATACTCTTAATTCGGGAATCAATCTTTAAACTATTGCAAAATATTGTGTTATAGTATCAAATTACTTACTTTGTTTTGAAAATATAAGCTAAAACAAATTTACAAAATCAAAACATAGTATGTGTATGCACTTGTGAAAACAGTACAATATCTTAAAAACTATATATACATCGTAAAGACAAGAGGGTGACTGTTTTAGAAAAACATTCATCAGAAAATGAAAATCCTGGAAATGGCGTTTACTATGTTTTGTGCTTGCACGGGAGAAAACTCATTTTCTGTTTGTTTGTTTGACCTATATACAAATCTAAACGGCTCAACGGATTTCGCTCAATCTAAATATATATATTAAGTGCATCCCAACTTAAAATGTTACATACTTAGTTTTTGCCACACCCCCTCCGAAATTTTTCAAGTAACGGTAATTTTGTTATTATAATACTTTTTAGTATCGGAGTTTTTTGTGCATTCAATTTAAAAAATTTCTGTTATTTTGACATCAAAAACACGCACATATATTCAAAATTGGAGAAATTTTCAGTACTACTTTTTCATAAAACATCGTTACCTAAGAATGAGAAAAAAACGAAAGTTTGGTTTTTCGATGCAAATATCGTCGCTGTCCATTAATATATTTCATTCAAATTTTTTTTGTTCAAAAGTTCAATAATATCACTTCACAAAAATAGGTTGAACTGTACCGCTAAGTCAGTGTAACTATGTTTTATAATTATGTCAAAAAAGGTCAAAAATATTGACTTTACTCAAAAATGACTCAGAAATTGTTTTTGTTGTAAAAATTAAATCAAATTAAAAATCGTACATATGACAGCATTTATTTGCAAACATTCTTCCAGCTAAGCGCAAAAATTATTTTACTGTTTTTGTCATCAAAACTACAAGGGAACTGTACCGTTAAGTCAGTGTAAAATTTTGCTTAACGCTCGTTTTGTATTAAGAAAAAATTTTAAAAAAAATAACGTTCGTTTCAAGATGTATTTATGAAGGTGGCAGAAGTAGGTGACGTCTATCAAATCGGTACCGTAGTAATGTCAAACTTTAAAAAAAAAATCAATATTGCCATATTTTGAACGAAAATCCCACGAAAAATCCCATGTTTTGTTACTTGATGTTATTGGTTTGAGAAAAAATCGCGTGTTATTTTTATTTTATAATTTTTTTGTGAAGTGTACGAATATTGTGATGTGTGAAGTGTGCAAAAAAAAAAAATAAAAAAATATGCCGAAAACTGTGCTATCTGGCATAGTACTTGGAACAAGGAAAACATATGTTTTTGGAATAAAAATATTAATATATGTATATTAAATAAAATAAACGGCCACCAATTGCTTAACATTATTACTAAAAAACATCTTAAATTTGGCTGCTTGTGATGTTCCAAAGCATAATTTTTTCCCGACTTCAAAACTCCCACTCTAATGTTTGTCCCACAAAAAAAAATGTAATAGAAAGTAGTACAAAAATTTTGACATTGCTACGGTGCCGATTTGATAGACGTACCTACTTCTTCCATCTTCTACCGTCATCCGCAGCTCATGAGAAAATAGTTTGTGTGCGCGGCTAGCTGATAAATTTTTGTCAAAAATTTGGATTGAGCTCCAGACCAGTATCAATCAGTCAAAGGGCTGAATTTTTTAACTTATCTTTTGTTTAGTCACAAATTATTTCTTGAAAAAGATACGAAATATGTAAATGATGTAATTACGTATCTATGTAAATATAAATCACCATGAACCGCGATTTAGGAAATAAGAATCAAAATTTTAGAAAATAAGAGTGTGACGTGACCTCGAGGAAAAGACGGTCAAGACTTTGTGACAACGTGTCCATGGAAAGGGGTGACGTATTATATGTACGACCCATTAGAAATCGGAGGCATGGTCACCCTTTTCGCCATCGACACACGACTTTTGTCTCGAACACTATTTTGCTCGAGTATAATTTTACTGGAAAATTAAAATTTATATGCTCAACCCCGCCAATGTTGTTCTAGAGCTCATATAGTTTGTAGTTCACTCGTTAATTTTTCTTATATCAAAAATATTGAAGTCCAACTAATTAAGTTTTAAAACTGCCAAGTCACATTACTAAGTTTCAAAACTGGCTAAGTCCAATAATTTTTGACAAAAACTGCTTTATTTTCCAAATGTATGGGTACAATTTGTCTTTATAAATAAACAATCCTTAACAATATCACATGGTTTCTTTTTTATAAATTGCAGTGCACCTGATCCCGTGTATCTGTTTTCCTCAAAATAGTTTAAAGTTAACTTTGCCATTTTTTAGTCTATGTATGCCACTCATACATAAAATAAATTTGAAATTAAAATCAAACATTTTGTTTTTAGTTTCGAGAAATTATCTTCTTCGATTAAGCAATATACTACTTACTTTAAGATATTCTAATTTTAAGAAAATAATTGGGTAGAATCAAAAAAAAGAAATATGCTTAAACTGAGCATTTTTTTAATGACATTCGTTTTATGCCCGATGGTTGGTTGGTTTAGATGGTGATTCTACATGCAAGTAGGATCCAAGTAGCTCTAGTGAGCCGTTTTGATACCATAACCTCGTGTTTCTGTTGGTTGACTGGGCAGCGCACTGCTAGGTTATAACCATCCGGTGCGATTGATGAACGTTAGGAGATTGTTGATTTTTGTTGTTGAGAGTTCCTCTAGGTTGCTGAGGAAGGGCCTGCCAAGCGTTGCTAGTCTGGACCTGGCCAGGGCCGGGCAGGTGCACAGAAAGTGTGTTAGTGTTTCTTTTTCATTTGGGTCATCGCAGCTGCGACAGTGGGTGTTGAAAGGTAGTCCGATTCTCTCGGCATGAACTCCGATGCACCAGTGACCCGTAATAATAGCCGTTAATCTGGCTATGTCGCTCCGGGGCTTTGATAGCAACTGTTGAGTTCTGCCTATATTGTAGAGGGGCCATATTTTTCTTGATGTTCTGCAGGTTGGTAGTTCTCTCCATCTACGACCGGCTAAGGTTAAGTAGTAAGAACGAATTCCTCCCTTGACTGTGTTCAGTGGAACTTCGACTGGTTCCGCTCTGGAAACGTCAAGGGAAGAACCCCGCCTGGCCAATTCATCCGCCTTTTCATTACCATAAATGTTCCTATGGCCGGGAACCCAGATTATGGTAATGCTAAGTTGGTGACTTAGCCGGGCCAGTTCATCCTTACACTGCCTTACCAGTTTGGAGTTGGTACTGATCGCAGCTAAAGATTTAGCGGCAGCTTGGCTATCCGTCAGAATAGCTGCGTTAAGGTGGTTGGTGTTAGCTCTCCTTAAGGTGCGACAAGCTTCTCTTATCGCAAAAAGCTCGGCCTGAAAGACGCTGGCTGAGTTTGGTAGACGAAACGAGTCCGCCACCCCCAGTTTCTCAGAGTATATGCCCGCTCCCACTCCGCACTCCATCTTGGAGCCATCCGTGTAAAAGGACACATCGAAGGCTAGATCAATTCCCCCATTGCGCCATTCCACCCTGGTGGGAAACTTGGTTGTAAAGGATTTCGTGAAGTCGAGTTTGGGGGTGTCGTAGTCCGTTTTTCCAGGAAGCAGTTCCCGAGGTAGCGGATTAAGAATGTTGCTGTGTCCATATGGTCTATTTCGCCAGTTGTACGACTCTCTGAGTCTGACTGCACTGTTTGTTGCGGTAAGCTTAATGTGTAAATCTATGGGGAGTAAATGTGTCAGGACATTAAGTGCATCAGTGGGGCATGAGCGGATACCCCCCGTGATACCTATGCATGCGGATCGCTGGATCCGAGCTAGTTTAGTTGTGTTGTATGCTTTATTCAGTGCAGGCCACCATACTAGTGCACCATACGCCAAGATGGGTCGCACTACTGCTGTGTATGCCCGATAGCCTTCTTGTTTGCTTCAAGCATTGAGTGGGCTTATTTTTTTTTTCGTGTGATCTTTTTTATGAGATAACTGTGAAGTTTTCTAAAAGTGCATTGCTGCATTAAAATTTTCACGAAAGTGCATTAAACAAGCTGTTAGCTGCTCTATGAACATGAAATTTAATTTTTGTTAGTCACATAGACTTTATTTTAAAAATTGTACATCACAGGTGATTAAAGAAACAGGGACAAACCATAAATCGTGTTAAGATTAGTTTCCTTAGCACTCAATAGAAGACAATTTTTATTTTACATTTCAACTTTTACTTGCATAAATTTCACTTTTGCAACCACACACTCATTTATTTTACGTGTTGTGAATAACTAGCGTATACGACTTAAAAAGTGGTTATTCCTCGATAGAGCCCTTCCATTTTTTTTGTTGTAAACAATTAGCTGATTTTTTTTACAAGTTCTGTGTATAACAACTGCTGGTGAGAGCCACTGTCAATTTTTAATTACTGCTAAGTTAGGAAAGCCAAAACTAAATTCTTAATAAGAAAATTTATTTATTTTTCCAGTGCGACATAAAAATTACAAAAGTATTAAACATAAAACAAATTTTAGTTTCCCTGAGGTTCGAGGTTTTTTGTCCATATTTTGTTACCACAGTTTGTATATATACAGTGACCGACAAAAGTCTACATGCAACATTGAATTATCGTGATCTGCAAAACTTAAGAGTTTGAATGTAAAACATTATGCAGTTTGATAAGAGATGATAAAAAAGTAGCACAAAAAGTACTAAAAAATTATACCTACTATACACCAGCACAGCAAAAAATTCACAATAATATGAAAAAACTATCACGACAAAAGTCTACAACAAAGCGTAGCAATCGTTGTGCTTAGCTTTTCAAAGCATGCTCGCTAAACTTTTGCATGGAAATGTCAATAGTTCATATTTATTGTGTAAAATGTACTTTAATATTCCTCTTCGTTCTAAAATATTTTTTGAGCTTCTCCACATGAGCTTTTGTAGAACTAATTATTTGCAAAATGAATCACTTCGAAGCGCTTGTGATGTTTGTAAACACATTAATAAAATAATCTAAATGGATAAATGGACCTAAGCCTGAAATGGATAAATTCAGTAAAAATGGATAGTACATCTAAATAATCTGAATGGACCTAAACCTGAGGATCTTCAATTGCCGTATATCTTCGTGGTGAATGTGGTGAATGTCGGCGGTACCGTGGTTACCTCTTGAAACATTACTTTAGATCAATTTGTAATATATTAATATGAGTGGCCGATAAGACCTAGTTTGTCTTGATGCCTGCGTTCGCAACTGGTTATCTTTGTTTTAAGAAAATTGGTGTGGTGAAGTTGACCTAGTTCGTCGAGTAACCTTCCTGTCAAGCCAGGATTCCACCGGCTTCAGGAAGACAGAACGATATACAGTGAAACTTCCCTAACTCGAAGTGTCAAGAGACCAAAATTTAACTTCCAGTTACGGAAAATTCGAGTTATAGAATAAAATATTATGTAAATAATTTAATTTTTGTCTGCGAAGTGATTTCTTTCAAAAATTAGTGGCGGTTGAATATCTTCAACTTCATCATCATCAGATTTATCACTTTCATATAGTCGTTAAGTTAATAAGCATCTTCTTGAATACTGTAAAATGAGCCACACTTACCTTGCAAATTCAAAAACATCTGTTTACTTACACAAAATATATACCAACAAAATACACAAAGCACAAGATACAATAACTTTTATAGCTTTCGACGCAAGTAAACAAAGATACCATGCAAATTTTTTTCATGCTGTCGCAGCGCGATGCTCCGACGTAGTCAATTCTTCGAATTACAACACACACAGAAATATTGAAGTTGTTGTAGGTGAGAAAAATTCGAGTTATGGAGATGAATATGAAAGAATTCCTAATACAAATGAGATTTCGGTTCGAGTTGAAGAAAAATTCGAGTTAGGAAAATTCGACCTATAGATATCAAAATATAAGGAAAATGTTTTGAGAAAGAGCAAAAAGCTCAAATACTACTTCGAGTTGATTTTGAGTTACGGAAGTTCGAGTTAGGAAAGATTCACTGTAAATTATATATGTAATTATTGGGTATGAGACCTTTTTTGTCACGCGACTCCGCCGATGTCAGGGTACAAAAATTGTTGCTAACTTGACCTTGGTTGTCTTGAAAACGCAACCCTGTTATGCTGTCTGATATCGTTTTGACTAAACTTTTAAATTTGTTAATAATACTTAATTTCAATCAATATCATATTTTATATTTTTGAATTGTAATCAATATGTTATTTTAAAATTTTAATTTGCTATAAAACCTGTTAAGGTTAAGCAACCAAGTAAAAAATAAATAAAAAGAATCAATAAATTTATGTTTATTTTTTTGCTTTGCATTAGATTAGGGATTTTTAACTTTCACTGCCTGAAACTTAACCCTTAAAAACTTTAAACGCGTTTTTCTCGAAACTAGTTTTTCGAAACGTTTGTCATACAATCTCGAGTTCTAATTGACCGATTTTCTTGAAATTTGGCATGAATATTCTTAATATATCCTTCTATGGCAGAAACCAACTCTGCCTGCAAATGTTAAATTTTTACTATTTTTTAAAAAATCGGAAATGTTAAAAAATAACTGAAATGTGATTAGCTAGTTTTAAATCATTGATTGACGCACGCAGAGAAATGCATTCGTAAAACCTTATAGGATCTGTAACCAGTTTATAAAAAACAAAATCTGAAGTTATGTGAGCTAAAGTGTGCGAAAGTGTTGTGTATTTGATTTAAGTGTTGTGATTTGATGAATTTTGTGTTTTATTACATAAAATAAATAAAGAAAAATGTTTGAAAAAAATAGTCTGAGTATGCTTACTAGAGAGCTGCATGAATGTGTTTGAAATGCGTTTCAAAACATTTACTTGCTTTTCAAATATGTCGTGTCATCTGATCTTAGCTTGCAAAACCAATGCATGAAAGAGAATAAAAACATTTGTATGCTGTCTACCCATCAAAAGGAATTCACTTATAGAAAATATTTGAAAATTGAGTGCAATGCAGTGGGTGCACTGATAGGAATCCAAAAAATTTTTTATATTTGTAAAACTAATGGTTTTATTCATGGAATTGAAATGATTTAATTAAGCTTTCGGAGTTATATAAATATGTAGTTTTCAGTATTTTTTTTTGTTTTACTATTTCTTTCATTTTGTGCACTTGTAATAAGTATTTTAAAAATAAGTATTTCAAAAATAAAATAATGTAAAGATTATCAAGAACAACAAAATTTAATCAAGTGACATACATCATTTGATTCGGTTTTATCAATATTGGCATGTAAAAACATAATTTGGGTAACTTTATTATAACGGGTTGGAACCAACAATATTTCTCTAAAGTGTACTATATTTCATTTAAAATGAAATAATTTATGCCAACGATAGACAAAAGAAAATTGTCTACATTTTGTCCAAATTTCCGTAAACCAGCCAAATATTTGGAATTAATATCAAAACATCTGCTTGAATAAACTTACCTCATTCTCACTTCACTGACTGTACCCATGAAATTTAGGACGCCTAAAGTTGCACACGTTTTGATTTATTCGAAAGCACAGAACATAAGAAAAAGCAAATAGAGTGAAATACACCAACAAAACCTTCAGAGTGTGCTCGGAAAAAAGTGTTTGCTAAATTTGTATTGTGGTTAAGCAAAACTTGCGCTTGAACCTCAGCCACTTCAAAATTATGCTAGATTTAATCAAAAACTAATCAAAATTTGCTATTCCAGTTTATAATAACTTACCAAAATTTTGATAAAATTCAAGCACAATTTTGCTATGTTATTATAAACTGCAAAAGAAAATTCTACTTAATTCAAGCAAATATTTGTTAAGTTATTATAATTTGGAATAGCAAATTTTGATTAACTTTTGCTAAAATCTAGCTTATGACATTTATTTATATATTTATGTTATATATATGACATAATTGTCTCGACTCAATATTTATTTTGTATTACTGCTTTCGCCACTAGTTCCTCGTGAACTACAGATAGCAGTTATTTTCACCAATTTTTTGTTAAATTAATTATATATTTATGCATAATTGTATTTTCAAATGTAATTAGTGAATAAGAAAAATAAAATTGAAATTCAAAATTCAAAGTGAAATAATTATGAACATTTAATAAAATAAAAAACTACCATTTTCTGGAGACTCGAACCTCGGCCGCGTGAGTGTAAGTACATGGGCTTATCCATTCGACCATCGCAGTTGTTAATTAATCGTCCCCTAATTTCCTTGATTAACTTATTGCTGCCTGCACATAGTTCCCGCTGGCCGATTTTGACCAAATTCACATATGTTAGCAAGGAAGTCCTAGAATAGAAATAAAACAAAATTTAGTTCTCTACTTGTCCCCCCCTTGTTACCCCCTTTAGGTAAATCATTCATTTTCAAAATTTTACGAATTGAAGTCCTATTCATTCCTTCTTACTTCACACAAAATTTCAAACAAAAAGCTAAGAGCATTTGGTCTAAAACAGTGTCGGGCAGCTCTGCACACCTATACTTTCTCATCTTGAGTATGTATTAATGAGAGCTTTAAAGCTCACACTGAAAACAAAGTAGTGCTAAAGCGCTTTTTGCAGAAATCTTACTTGGTACTATGAGATATTTTTTGCTCTGATTTGTATTGCGAAATTAAATAAATAAGAAGTGAACGGAATGTCAAAAGGAAACAGACCAACAGACGGATAATGTGAAATACAGATAAGCAAACGGCAAATGTAAAAAGGTAGGCTAATAGTAAAAAACAAATATGTTTTTATATTGTGCTTATGTTGCTTATTGTGTTTTGCCAAGGCCAAACTGACAGAGTAAAATGCTTTCATTATACGTACTTGGAACTGATCACTATATGACATGATATGTGGACATGCTGCCTGTAAATAATTAATTAATTTCTCCATCACATGCCCCACAATTACCTTATATTGGCCATGCAAATTATTATAATGCCTTGTAATGCATAATTTTTTTAATTTAACCTTTTTTTATGCCGCGCCATGCCGTTATTTTTTAAAAACAGCTTAAATCAATAACAGCTTAAATCAATAACAGCTTAAATCTTATCTCAAAGTTTTCAATCACCATATAAGTTATATGAAAGGGTCTTTTGTTTTGCGTCATATCTTTGGCTAAGGTCATGCTAGAAGTGACAATCGCTTGAACACTGAAGCTTTGATCGTTCTGTAGGTGAGATGAATACATATTTTACTGCACAAACACAATCTCAAGTGTGTAAAGCTGCCCGACACTGGTCTAGAACGTAAAAAAAGCCGGTTTGAATATCCGAGATAAAGATGGGACGAAATTTCACAAATTTCAGGTAAATCATTCATATAACACAAATGAACGCTCCGATTGATACCAAAATTTCACGAATTAAAGTCCCTTCATTATTTCTCACTTGACAAAATTTCAAACAAAAAGCTACCAGTATTTAGTCTAGAGCGCCAAAAGAAAATATACCTATGATGGTGTAAAATTTCACCCCATCCGGCTTGAATGGGTTAAGAATAAACGTGTGCTCGTGTTGTTTGAAAGAAATTTGCTTGAATTTGGTAAAAATTTGCTATTTGAGTTTATAATAACTTAGCACATATTTGCTTGAGTTAAGTAAAAATGTGCTTTTTGGGTGTGTAATAACTTAGCAAATATTTGCTTGAGTTTAGTTAAAATTTGCTATTTGAGTTTTAATAACTTAGCAAATATTTGCTTGAATTTAATATAATTTTGCTTTTTCCTAAATACATGAGGAGTGATTTCAATTTAGCAATCTTTTTCTAAAATCACAGCGTGATTAAGCAAAGTTTTGCTGATTTGTTCTTAAGCAAAACATTTGCTTGATTCAAGCAAAATAATTATCTCCGTCTTCTCTCTTAATCTTTTCATCTCTTAAGCACATTGAATATTTACTATACTGAGCTCTTCTTTGCATAGGTCAGTTGAATAAAGTACACTTCAGCACTGCACTCAGTGTAGAGCGCAGTTCAAACACATTCATGCAGCTCTCTAATGTTTACTATACCTATGTACATAACTACACTGAGAAAAAACATACTTTAAAATAAAACAAAAAATTTTAAAATAGAAATTTAACTCATTTGCTTTTTTTCTACAAAACAAAATTTAAAACAAGCGTGTTTAATTTTCAACTATAAGCTCATTTCGGTTTTTTGTATAATTTTTTCTTTTTATTTTCTTCCAATAACAAAAAATACGTCGCTATCAGAGATTGAATTAAAAAATTATGTACAGTAGAATCATTGAAAATTATTGCCAGACAACTGAGACCCCGATTTTACATTTGAATATTTGAAAATATTTTTGAATTAGTAGTCTTACAAGTATTGAACATAAGATGAGATACGAACTACTTAATTATATTGATATTAAAAATATTTCAAGCCGCAATGAAACAAACTTCATCAAATGAAGTCAAATATTTTCTTATTCGGGGGGTCCCAGGCGTCACTGATCACGAATCTGACTTCGAAAAATCGAAAAAGTTAAAAAATGGCATCGAAAAAATGGCGTTTTAATTTGTTTGTTTTAAATTTAATAACAATATTTTTAAATTATGTTTTAAAATATTTGCTTTAAATATTAAAGATTTTGCATAAATTTTTCGTTTAAACAAATGTGTTTCTAACTTAAAATTTTTACAATGAAAGTATATTTAAAACTTTTGTTTTAAATTAAACTTTAAGAACATTTGTGTTCAGCTTAAATGAAATTATTTCAAGCTCTATATCAAAAACAAATTAGTTCAATATGAACACTATTTCATTTAATTTTAACACATATTTCCCTCAGTGTAGGTATAATCACACACGTGATTGTTTTTGATAGCACTACTAACCAAGTCTTTCTAAATCTCTTTCATTTCGCTTGCCGCTGTTGTTGCTTTTTCATTTACATATATAGTTATTAAAAATTTTCAACCTTATATGAAATATATGCAAAAAAATAATTGAGAAAAGAATTTTTCAACGTGCAGATTTTAGTCTACGTTTTTAATGAAAGGCTGGGAATATCTGTGATGAAGTTACTTTGTCAAGCTGTATCGCAGTTTGAGCATACTGTATTTACAATGGCTTAATTATATATTATAATTGACTTATTTTTTATGTGATTAAAGGTTAATTTATGAATTTTTGAAATATTCGCATAGTTGTTAAATTTTCGTTTCGGCGTTTTATTATGTTAGCAGGACCGGAACATAAAACACAACCTAATGAAAATAGTTTCCTAATAATCCGTAATCTAATGCAAAGCAAAAAATAGTTGAAATTTGTCGTCTTTTCTTATCAAACTTGTTGCGTTAACTTTTTCATATTGTAAATGTTTTGTTGAGCCTTAAAATTAAATAATTAAATAAATTCGATGCTGCAAATTGACTTTTGTCGGCCACTGTATGTATATCGCTGCTTTGGTGGAACGCGGTAAAGGCACAACCCTCATTTGAATTTACTTTGAGATGTGCCTATATCGTTTCAAAGCAGCGATATGAATTCGTCTTCCTATAATTAGATATTCAATTGCAGTCCATGTATTCAAAACATACAATAATAATTATTAAAGTTTTCTAGTGCTCACCGAGAAATACACCATTTCACACGATGATTTTTTGTGTGATTTTTGTTTTCTTGCATAAACACTTGTATCTGCGAGTGCAGAATGTTGCTAGGAATACTCTTCCGCACCTTCGGCAGCAATGCTTATAAACAAATTTAAGCTGTATTTCACGGTTGTTGAACTATTGCGGCGATGACTAATGCAAGCCATTCGGTATAATTCGCAGCGCTATGCAGCTAACGGAACTCTTCGTCTGCTGCAAACACATCTTTTGCTTCACCGAAATAAGTTTTGGTGGCTTTCTAGAGCATTACGACTGTGTCATACTCGTATCCATAGATTTTTTAGTATCTCAAGTGCTTTCCAAGTGACCATCGACGACTGACTGAGTCGACTTCTCTCTATGCTCGTTCAACTCTAAAGCTTCGCTCAGAGCATATAGTGCGAGTGGAGACAGCTGCTATACGACGTATTGGCCAACAACACAACTGTTTGTTGTTATTTAGGCTAATTTGTTGTTTTTCCACAAAGTCGTCATCGTTGATGCTTGATGGTTGATGGCAGGCAGGCAGGCAGCCCCAATATGAAAAAGTTCTCCACTGCCGCCCCACAGTTGCTCGCTCAGTGCAGTCAGTGTGGTTTGTATTCTCTTGCTTGCTCGCGCTGTCTCTTTTTTTCTCTCTACCCGTTGTTTTCGCATTTGGATCGATATATAAAATGCTTTCCATATTGCCATGTTTGGTTCAGTCGAAAGCTTAAATTCAAAACGTCAGCACATACAGAAAAGTAGCTAATAGTAAAAAAAAATCTCTGGCTCCGTTTCTGTTTCTTCCAATTTTCTTAAAAAAGAAAATTCATTCTTGTGATAATCGCGATTTTATTATTGTTATTGGTGTTATTTTTCCTGTTTTTCGGTGAAAACATCAAAAGTAGTTTCATACCCATTTGCATCATTTGCATTCAGTAAGGATTCACTTAAAAAAAAAAACTTACTCCTATTGTCTAAAGTTCTGAAGAAAATTGTTTGATTAAGTGCTTAGAAGAGATTTGCAATAGTCTCTAAGTTTTGAAAATAAAAGAAAAAGTTTTTAAAGCAACGGAAAATGCTGTATATTCAACAAAGTCTGTTCTAATCGGCGAAGGTGTCCAATTCCTCTGCAATGTTTATTGATTATTTTTATTGCATGTGGTGTATCTAAGATTCCTCTCGAGCTTCTCTTTCTCTCCAATTACAGTCTCAATCTCAATCAACCACGCACGCATTTTATGTTAATGCTTTGAACTAAATCTTCGTTATGCAGATGCAAGTGCAGCTTGCTGAACAACAAGCAAGGACTAATGAAAGGATGCACATGCCAATGAGAAAAAGTTTTACTCAGCTTTACTGTAGATTTTCTCAGAGCTTTACCAACAGTAAGAACTAAATTGAATTTTTGGTGAAGTTTTATAATAAGAACCTTAAAATTAAGGGAGATTTTAGGCAAACAATTTCTTGAAAATTGATTTTTTTTTTAAATTGGTTATAGCTGTACAACTATTCAAGAATATGTAAAAAAATTTCAAATCAATCCCGCTTATAAAACAGATTCTACAGCGATTAAAATCCGGTGCGCCAGAGTAGCTCTAACTAAGAACTGTTACTTTAAACGCCATTTTCTCGAACCATACTTTTTCAAAACGGTCCACACAACTGCAAACGAACTAATCGATCTATTTTAACTTTTTTTTTAATCTATTTTTAACGTAATTCTACACATATTTTGCCACAATGATCGTCTTTGGAAATTTTTTCTAGTTTTTGCACGTAATAATATGGTCATAAATAACGTAAATTTTTCGACTTTTTTCCAAGCTTCATAATTTTCTTAATTTTCCATATTTTCATTCCATTTTGGTAAAAGATGTGCACTCAAGGGTCTATTTTTGAATGCATTTTCTTTTTTTTCAGGCAATCCGGAGCCGAGCTATGGTGTGGTCCGATTTTTACCTTTTTTAAGCTCACCAACTTCAGTGCCATCTTTATATATAAAAAATATATGTTAAGAAAAAAAAACACATTGTTTTACTTAACCCTTTGTGACATACATTAATTGCAGCGAATAAAAATTTTTTGGAGACGAAATTCTGTATATAATGGTTGTAGGAGCGCATTAAAAAATTTTGAAGTAATATCCTTAATATCCTCAAATAATATCCTCAAATAATATCCTCAAATGACTTTGGTTACAATTGTGCACACACGAACTAAAGGGTTGCAGAAAAATATGATTCTTTTTATTACAAATTTTATTTTTTTGTTTCCTAACGTTTTATAAAGTCAAATATATTTACTTACCTGAATTAGCTTCTTAAAAATAAAAAAACAAAATTTAAGCAGTAACGCTGCGGAACTTGTGATGAAAGTGGTGAGAGCGCTTTAGACACTAAGCTTTTTACACCAACATTTTTAGACGATCAGCTGTTTCTCGCAAATAGTGTGAAAAGGAAAGTCATATACATCACTGCAGCCACAAATCGTTACAATTTAACAAGCCGTTACGTTACGATCGATTTTAAAGTATGATGTACACAATTGTGTGTAAAATGTCACAAAATTTTTACTGATGATGTAAAATTAATAGCAAATTTAATTTTTTGTATATACATATAATAAACTTTCTTAAAAAAGTCTTCTAAAATATACGTTCATTTTTACCGATTTTGCCTAAAACCTCCTTTAATATTATTTCGATAATATAAAATTCGAACTTCCTTTTTTATTAATCATCTATCCTTAAATGATTAATTTTTTATAATGTAAAAATGTTTATTTTTTTCTATTTACCTTTCCTTTTCAATAATTTGAAAAAACTTTTTTTAAATTTCATCAAAAGAAACTACTTAGAATAACCCAATTAATTACAAAACGAACATTATAAAAAATTTTCAATAACTCAAATTTTTTGACATTTAATTTGAAAACATTAATTTAAAAACTAAATTTTTAGTAATAGTTTACGCTCGATAAAATTTCTGAAAATGAAACATTAAATTGGAAATTGAAACTACGTTTAGACAGATTGGTAAATAGTAGTACAATTACGAACATTTAAAAAAAAAATTGTTTCGCTAGCTGAAATTCTACAATAACAAGAGAGTTGAGCTTTTTCGCACGAGTGTCCCAAAACAAACAACGAGTGGCGGCCGTAGCCTAGTGGGTAGAGTGCGTGGCCCCTAAGCTAAAGAACTGCGGTAGCCCGGGTTCAGTTCCAGCTCAGACAGAAAGTTTTTTCAATTGAATTAATTTTTCTGTTCTTTCGTCACCGCTCTTCAGACAATGGCAAACCTCAGAGGATAAAAATTGCCATGTAAAGCTTCTTGAGAACATAAGCCGTTCGGAGTCGGCATAAAACACGTAGGTCCAGTTCTCGGTCATTTGTGATCAAACATTTAATAACACACACAACACAATTGATCAATAGAAGCTAGGTCAAAGTCCTTCCAATGGCTGAAACGGCCAGTTTATTTTTTTGTTTGTCCCAAAATAAGTTAATGGCAAATAAATATATCCACCATTATGTGGACTGGGCTCGAGGATAACACAGTAGTACTTAACAACAGACTATGCAATATAAATAGAATCACACAATATTTTTTAATCTACTTTTGAGTTGACTTTTGACCATTTAACATCAAAAACGCAACAGTTGTTAACAAAGGTACTCATGCAGTTTAAAGGAACAGTTGACATGTAAAGACTGCATTCTTAAGAACCATAGCTTAAAATGTCAATCCCACTTAAGCCTCTTAGAGCAAATCGAAAAACTTTTTGGGATTCTTTTAATACGCCACTGTAAATTTCCAACACTTAAGATGACAATTTCAGAACTTTTGTGTACAATCCAAAGAATACTTATAATAAATTAAAATTCACAACAGCTAATCGCAAATAACAACAAAAATGGCCGCATACGCTGCATTTAAACATGTCGAACTTTATAATGTGGGCAAAACCAAAAAGAGGTAAGTTTAAAGTTATAAAAAAAAGAATAAAATTTCCTCAAAAATAGAAAGGAGGCCGGTGGGTCCCCTTTACTTCATGGCCTCATTTCAGTTACCTAATGCAGTGAAAGTCAGTACACGCTACTACCTTTAAGGTATAATATACATGTAACAAGAAAAAAAGTAGCTTCTTTACTAACATTTTTTTAAGATACAAGAAGTTATTATTTTTTTTTTTAAATTTAGACACGTTATTGTACATAAAAAATACTTTATAAATTTTCTTTTTTAATTTTCTGGCTTTTTTATAGAGGGTGCTGAAAATGACATTGAAAAAAAGACATCCAAAACGGTTCGATGGATATGGCCTTTCCCATGTATCTGAAACAAAGAAATCAAATGTCATTTTAAAGTATAGATCATTAATTCGGCATACCTCCTACGCACGACTCCCGTGGGTTTTTTTAATTATGTTGAAAGTTCGAGTAAAAAGTTAAAAAAGAGATTTTCGCGCAATTTTTTGTCTAAAAAAAATAATGTGTACTTGAATAAAGGGGGTACTTAAAAGACAAGATTAGGAACAAAATGCTTGTGAAGGTTTTTTGTTAGTAGTTTTGCCTTCGCCTAGGTTAGAATTTATTTTCATAGAACACTTGTATGTCCTGTTAAATTGATAATGTTTTAGATGTAAGGATAAAATCCATATCTCTGTAAATTGTGCAATGACAAATTTTTTTAAATGTTTTTGCTAATTAAAATAAAATATATATCTATGCTATAAGATTCATTGAAGCAGTAGATTTCGAGTTATCTATCGAACCGTTTAAAAAAACTAGTTTCAAGGAAATCGCGTTTAAAGTTTTTTTCGTTAAAGGTAGTTTAGACATAGGCTAACTTCTTCGTTATAACTTCTCTTTTTTTTTCTTAATTTTAAAAACATGTTTGCTAAGGGTGTCCCAAAAAATATTTTTTTTTTATTTTGACAGATGTCCGCTGCTTTAATACTTCCACTTGACCTTAGAAACAAACACCCTCTGTGAAGCGCATCTCAATTGGTAAAGGCTTAGAGGTCGCGAATTCATTTTCTAATTTTCCCATACGATTTGTATGGGGAAAAATCAGTTTTGTTGGTAAATTGAATTTAGAGCCACTATATTTTAAGCAAAATGATTAAATGGTAAACACGTGTACCCTCAAATTTTGTCTGTTATGACATATCCAAATTTCTTTTTCATCGGATTATTATTTGGTGGTTGCCCAAAACGATTAAAAAATAAAAATATAAATACAAAAAACCTACTTGTAACTTTTAATCCAAAAACATAAAAACCCTATAAACTGTTTCTTTATTGTGCATTCCAACTATCATTATCTAAAATTTAAGACCATTTAAGACCAATTTAAGAGATATTGATTTTTAATGAAATAATTTTAAGTAAAAGTATTCATTTATATAGGTAGCTCTAAGAAGTGAGCCACAGACCACCAAATAATAATCAGATGAAAATAAAATTTGGATATGTCATAACAGAAAAAATTTAAGGGAATACGTTTTTTTAACTATTTTGTTCAAAAGATAGTGGCTCTAAATTCAATGTAACAGCAAAACTGATTTTTCCCCATACAAATTGTATGGGAAAATTAGAAAATGAATTCGCGACCTCTAAACCTTTACCAATTGAGATGCGCTTCACAGAGGGTGTTTGTTTAGGTCAAATGGAAGTGGGAAAAGCCGCGGATATCAAACACGATTTTTTTTTGGGACACCCTAGTATGCATATTCTAGAAACTATAAGAACAGGCAAAACATTTTTTTTTTAAAAATTAAACTTCACAATGCTGTTATTCAAATTTAAGATCAAAATCAGAAAAATACGGAATTGTACGATAATATTAAGGTTTTTTTGAATATAATAAGAATGTTTTTCAAAGGATTTGTATCGCTCTTATAAAATTGTTAAAGTGAATATTTGCCGCTTGCATCTTATTTAATGGGAAAACTCAACTTCAGCTAAAATTTTAAATATTCCTTGGACAAAGTTCAAACTAATTGCGTTAATTTTTGGTATTAAATGAACGCCGTGTTGGCGATGTAAACAGCATATGTTCGGTAAGTTTACAGCAATGTAATTTGCAATAACAAAATTCTAAGGGATTAAACTTACGCAGCTTATGGCACAAAAGCGTGTTGTTACGGCACAGTTCGTATAATGCGTATTATGTGACCGTGGTTTAATTTTGTTTTTGACAAGCAGTGTTTCAATTTAATTTAATTATTTTCATAATTAAAAAAAATTAAAAATTTCAATTTAAAAATTAAATTTAACAATTTACAAAATTAAAAATTCACTTACCATTAATGGATCTAAAATTTCCGTAAAGTTTCAAGTAATGTTGTGATAGCAATATCTTTTTAAAACAATTACGCATTTACTCGGTTTTTATTCAGGGTGGGTTCGTGGAAGCGCTTAGCGTAAACTTATAGATACGCTTTCAGTATATATACGTCGTTCATTGAATACCATTAATGAAAAAAAGTGAAACATTGACGGAATAAATGACACAACTATGAAAAGGAATAATTTTTTATTTTAAAACATTTATGGGTATTGAACATTTTATACCGTGTAACCCATTAATGCTCACTACCAGAACCCGTTGAGTTTAGCTTTTGAAATTTTCAGCAAAAGCTTGTATTAATATTAGACGAAAAACTCTGAAATTTAAAAAAAATCTAAAGGATTTGGGTGTGACGAAGCGCATGATTATAAACGCATAAAGGGTCTGTAAGTAGAAAAATAAAAAAAAATTAGAAAAAAATGATAAATTGGAAAATTTTAATTTCGTAGTGTAGGCGTTCCACTTTAACCTAATGCACTTTTTTAATTATATTTTATTTTTTCTTCAGGTTTATAAAAAAAAATAGCTCACCTGAGTAGCATGTTCACTTTTTTTTTAAATACTGCACGAACTGGCTCGAAAAAGTATACGAAAAGGCTTATAATGTCAATTTTATAAATTTTTTTGGAAAAAGCATACTTTTGGCCTTCTCTTACTGTTGGAAGCAAAAGCTTTACAGTGGCTGAGGATTTTTGAGGAATTTTTAAAAACTGCTTTTATCGTGTATGATATATCACACGTTATCATTAATGGGTTAAATAAGCAAAATATAGCGTGATATCGCTTTCGAGAAATATCTACATTTATTTTTTTAAGTTACTAAGTGTCAAAATTAACCGTTTGCCTTTTTCACATTTCTTAACAATGAAAACTTTAATATTTACGGATGGGCGCATTAGCTTTCAAAGTATATTTACATATGTTTGCAACGGATACGTGTATCTTAACTGAATTTAAATATTTAAGCTTCTTCAAGCCATTCGT
Organism: Dichetophora obliterata; assembly: GCA_963920525.1. Lineage (NCBI taxonomy): Eukaryota > Metazoa > Arthropoda > Insecta > Diptera > Sciomyzidae > Dichetophora > Dichetophora obliterata. The sequence goes on along the minus strand of OY986435.1, from coordinate 99,759,929 downwards.
AAAGTACATTCACCTTTTTCCTGACTCCTTTTTCTTTTTGTTTTCTCCTTTTCATGCAAGTTCGGTTGCTAGTATATCCAAGCGGCAAGCGGTTGGAAGCAGCAAAATATTGATTGAATTTTTTCTTTTTTATTTCTTTGTTCAACTTTGTGGCAGGAAATTTGAGAAATATTCCATTGTTTGTTGCATAGGAATGTTTGCTTAGCTGTTTTAATGGTAAATAACCACTATTAAATCTATTTCGCATGTTCTTAAGGTGGTAGTTCGATAGAGTTTAGTCCTTTTTTGGGAGATTTTTTCTATGTGAACCCCATTTTAACACATAAAAGTATAAATGTTAAATACAAAAAACTATGATATGGTTTTTTATTATTTTTCTTTTCAAATGGTGGTAGCAAAAAATGCAAATATTTTTTATTAATTATAGCTTTCGCCATGTTAATAATTTTGTTTAATAATAATACATTTTTCTTATTCCGGTAGGGACAATTTTTTTGCACTGGAGTGCGCTTGAGTTCACCCTTTTTTATAGGGTTATCTTAGACAATTTTACCACTCAAAAATTAATTGAGTAGTGAATTAGGCGTTTTCTCAAATAAAAACAGTCTTGAAACATTGATTTACCTCTCTACTGTACACAAAGCCATATATAGCTTTTAATTTTTAAATTCAAATTTCCAACGGTTACTAGAAGAACAGTTATTAAAATGAATTAGTAGACGCTTGTAAATGTGTAGTGAATGTTGTTGTCTCTTGTTTTACACAGCTGCTAAGAAAATCTCAGTTTAATTTATCAGAACGAGTTTTTTTTAATTCAGAAAATCGGCGAGTTCAGAAAATAAAACATTGCTTTATCTTAGTTATGTGCAAGCACAGCTGTAAAAGAATGCATTCAATTTGATTTTATTCACAAAAACGAAATAAGAATGCATTCAATGAATGCAAAATGTATTTATAAATACAATTTTTAATTTCGCATTCATTTTTAAAAAATGATTAATTATTCATTTCAATTTTTTCATTTCAATTATTCTCGTTATTCATTCAAAATTCTGAAGAATAATGAATCATTTTTTTATTCATTTGAATGCTATTCACAAAGAATGCAATTCACAAAGAATTTCAGAATTTTCAGTTATTCTTTTTTATTAATTATTAATTTTTTATTCGTTATTAATTTTTTATTCATTATTCTTTTGTTATTCATTATTCATTTTTTATTCATTATTCATTTGTTATTCATTATTCTTTTTTTTATTAATTTTTTATTCAGTATTCATTTATTATTATTATTTATTTTTTATTCATTATTCATTTCTTAATCATTATTTATTCATTATTCATTTGTTATAAATGTTTTGTTCTTTATTCAATTGTTATTCTCTTTTTATTTATGGCTTGGGACTAAAAAATGGGAATAAACCAAATTAATAAAGAATAAAAAGTGAATAATAAGTAAAAAATTATTAATGAATAAAAAGTGAATAATGAATAAAAACTTAATAATGAATAAAAAATGACTAATGAATAAAAAAAGAATAATGAGTAACAAATGAATAATGAAAAAAAAATGCATAAAAAAATAATGAATAACAAAAGAATAATGAATAAAAAATGAATAACGAAAAACAAAAGAATAATGAAAAATTAACCATTTTTTAAAAATGAATGTGACTTAAAAATTTTATTTATAAATCAATTTTGCATTCATTGAATGCATTCTTATGTAGTTATTCAGTTGTACTTAAAAATCTGAATATGAATGCCGATTTGACAGCTCAGCGTGTAAGTAAGTTTACTAATATAATTTTTTTATAGAATTTATAGCCTACTGAATAATGTTTATTGGATTTTTTTTTCAATTTTAAATTAGGGCGCATGGTGGGGCGATCCCATACAAAGTGTTGGACATCCAGAAAAAAGTGCAACTTGAAAAATATATTATTTTGATACATTTCGATAGAAATATATTTGGGCTATTTGAATTCGGCTGATTTTTTATTTTTAAGTGCGTACATTTATTTTTGTAAAGCCTCAAAGTTGGTATTTTGTAATATAAAAAATATATAGTCTTTTTTTTAAAGTCCTATAACATTTTGTTAAACTGCTTGATTGAACAGATCTTTATATTTTATGAAAGGGTATACTCTAAACTTTTAAACCAGATAATTTGTTTTTAAGTTTTTTGCTATCCCGTCATTGCGATAAGGAATAAAAATTAAAATGAAAAAATTATTAAATTTGAAAAATAAAAATATGGCCAGGGTTGGCCAGGATCAAAGTATCTTAGATTACAAATAATGATAGTAAGAAATATTTAAAAAAATATTAGCGTGCGCCATACAGCGCCTTCTGAGAATTTCACTATCAAAATTGTATTCTTCAGGTTTTTTATAGCATTTTTCACAAAGTTTGCCTATTACAGCGTAAATATAGGAACTGATTCAGTTTGATTAGCGGTAACAAATTGCGAATGGATAAAAAAACAATTTTAGAATACATATATATATTTTTAACCCATTCCGGCCCTGCTCTGCGAGCTTTTGTAAACGGAAAAATAGATCTTTTGCTTTTATAGCGGCATAGTTTCCATACTAGTAAAGTGAAGTAAATTAATTGTACTAAATAAGTGCAAATATTTTGGTAAACTGTTTATCTGAGACATCTGGTTTTTGAGATATATTTTAGACGCGATGCAAATATCGTCAAGAATTCCAGTAAAAAAATTGCATAAACTGGTGAAGTACAGATAAAGGGTATGAAATTCACTTAAAAGTGATCTGCCAATAAACACAGTTGTTATATCTTTAACCGTCAATAATTTATTTGAAATATATTTTAAAAGTTCAGTGCAAGCAAGATGTATTTATGAAGGTGACAGAAAAAGGTGACGTCTATCAAAGCGGCACCGTAGCAATGCAAGAATAAAAAAAGTCAATATTACCTTATTTTGAACGACAATCCAATGAAAAATCCCAGGTTTTGTTACTTGATCTTTTTGATTTGAGGAAAAAAGACGTGTTATTTTTCTTTTGTAATTTTTTTGTGAAGTGTGTAAATATTGTGATACAAAAAATATAAAATATGCCAAAAAGCTGTGCTATCTGCAATTGTATTGTAATAAAATAAAAACAATTTTTTTTTGTTTCAACAATTGGTTGATTTTGCTGTTATTGAAAACAGGTGAAGTTAATAGAAAATTAGGAGCTCTCAGGAAGTTTCAGTACTTTATCTTGGTTAATAATGAAAAAAATCTTTGTTTAAAAACGCAAAACGTACCCGGGTACCTTGTTACTCTCATAAGGGTTAATAAATCACTGTTTGCTCATAATATTACATATAATTTGTTTTAAATAGAGATGGTTGCTGCCTTTTAACGTCTTTTAAATGTAATAAGCTAATAAATTATTATTCAAAACACGTTTTGTAATAAAATACAGACACGAAATATCGCTAAAAAAAATGGTAAAAACCATTAATTTTTTGGGATTCCTAGATCCGCTACGCTCATAAAGGTTAAAGGATTTAATGAAAAATTCTTTTAAGAAGACATGTATATAATTTGGTCAAAATACATTAAATGGTTCCAGAGTTACAATCAATTATTTAAAGCATTATTATTTAAAGCGTATCGAAAAATTTAGATCGTATTCTAAGAGGTCTCAAAAGTTGCATAGGGTGGTCAGGATCTCCCAAATAAAATTTTAGGAAAAAATAAGGGTGTCTTCCTCTCCCGCAAGGACAAAGTTGTTTTTTAAGAAAAACAGTAAAAAATCACGATCTCAAAATGCTTTGATTTTTATAAGAAAAACTACATATGTCTTAAAGTAAAAATAAATAAATACTTTAACTAACAACATCCTGCCAAACACGATGTCTTTCTCGATTTTTACCCAAAAGGTCCTGTGTGAAGGATATTCGAATCTAAAGGTATATTCGAGGTAGCACAGAACTTTTGATTCCTATTGCATATTTTGTCCATACGCATTTTCTTGTTTTTGAGAAATGTATACTTGAATGCAATTTTTTAACTTTTAAAAAAAATTAATATAAGCAGGGGCGTAACTAGCGGGGGGTTAAGGACGGTAGACTACCCTCCTTACTTTTTTAGAGTCGGTCTAATTGTTATTTTTTACTAAAATTTTTTAAAATATTGATTTGTATAAACAATAATTATGAACACATCAAAGCCAGTCGTACCGTTTATTGCCATTTTCATAAAAAAAACAACTTTAGTCGGCTATTTCATTTTAATGCATACCCAAAACTCTCTTCAGTCGGCCAAATGACTTTTAGTCGTACCTTAAACAAACTTCAGTCGGCCAACTCATTTTAAGTCGAATCAGCGTTGAATTGTTGTAAACGAATCCAGTGTTCTTTTGTGACAAAATGCAGAAAAAGTTCAGAAAAGTAGTAAAAATTTTGTTAAAAAAGTACGGAAATAGTAATGCATAGTAATGTAAAAGAGAGCAGCGGACCAAATGGAAAAAATGGACCATTTTTAGTTTAATTGTGCAACCGTGTCCTTGACCAAAAATAAAAACCGAAAATGATAATTTTGTTTGACCGAAAAAATATTAATGATTTTTATATAAGATTTTAAAGATAAAATCAGATTACTTTTTTATATCTGAGCAAAAACTTGAAAATCATAAAATAATGATTAATGCTTAGGTTTTTCGATATAGCTTAATGATAACAGTCCCTGATACAAATACCCTGTCAAAAAGTTGAAAAAAAAAAGTGGAATAAAACAAGCCTAAATGAACACAGGTTTACTCAGTCGCCATATCAGTTTACACATATTCCCCATTTCAAACGCACTTAATTTTTGTAGAACTTTCTGAAATTGAAATTTTTATCCAGAAATACGCAACATTTATAATAAAAAATTTAATGATCGAAATCGGCCAACATTTTTAAAGAACTTTTCTTAGTTCAAGAACTCTGATTTAAAATCTTTAATATCATAGACACATTTTACATTTTAATTTAAATACAATTATAATAAATAAATAATGAGTTTAAAGGATTTAGTCAAACTATTGAAAAAAGGTCCGTTTTAACTCTTAAACTCACCATTTTAAATCTGCATTCAAAATTAATTTATTATAAAAGCATCCTTTATGTCATTGTTTCTGTCCTAAACCAAATTTCCCAAAGCTCTAAGAAAATTGACAAGTGGACTCGAAATGCTGCATATTCGCTATCAAACACTACTCATTTCTGTGGACTTTATTATAAGTCTTGTTTTATGAAAGATGTGCAAGGAAATATGAAACTCCTGACTGAATCTCTTGAAGCCGTTGAACTGAAAATTTTAGATGCTATGAAATTTATTTCCTTCCCTCCCTTTATTTCCTCCCGCAAGGACTAAGTTGTTTTTTAAGAAAAACAGTAAAAACTCACGATCTCAAAATGCTTTGATTTTTGTAAGAAAAACTACATATGTCTTAAAGTAATAGTAAATAAACTCGATGCCACTCTTGATTTTTACCCAAAAGGTCCTATGTGAAGGATATTAGAATCTAAAGGTACATTCGAGGTAGCACAGAACTTTTGATTGCTATCATCTGATTGTCTAAATTTTGGCGAGTTTGATTTTGTGTTGAAGTTTTCCTTAAATTCGGCGAATTAAAATTTTGCATATGCATTTTCTTGTTTTTGATAAATGTATACTTAAAAGCAATTTTTTACCTTTTTCAAAAATATTAATATAATATTAATATTTGGTTTTGCATTACAATAGAATAAATGCATGTCTGAAATGGTTTTATATTCGCTTGTTAAATCTATCTTTAGGTTTTATTGATTTAACAATTATTTTTGTAGTTCTAGTTTTATCCATCAGATTTTTTTAAAAATTGTCATAGTTTTCCCGTGTAGCTCAGCAAGAAAAACGAGGACAAACATTTTTTTATAGTACATCTTTTCAACTCATCTACATCTAACAAATGTAAGGACGAAATGTTGTTCTGTAGTTATACAAGCAATTATATTTCTCCATCGTGTTAGTGTGTTGCAAACACCATTTAGCTAAATTTTCGAGTTCTTATGTACTATATATATATCTATGGTCTAATTTAAATGTAACCCAAATTGAAATGAGGCCATAACTGGCAAAACTTATTCAGTGTGTTTGAGGAATATTGCAAATATCGCCCAAAATAAAAGAATTCTTTGTGACGTTTGCTACATTTTTAGAATGTGACTAATCCGAACTGTTATAATATTATGTGTTTTCCACTACAGTTGATTGGTAACAGGTACGAATTCCATTTACATCAAACAAAAATTTATTCTTTAGTTTTTCTTTTATGGCTTTGTTCATGAAATGCAGGAAGACTTGCGGTCGGAAAACTTCTTCCAACTCTTGCTCTTGTCAATAAAATCACAATTTTTATACGAATATTAATTGACTGAGCTTTATTTTTATGCTTTGTTGTCATTGGCCTAGCAGAGGAGCATGTCTAAAAGCCACCCTTGAGAGCCTTTTTTGTTAATAATGATGAGCTTTTTCTCACAGATTGTTTTTTCGTTGGATTTATACCTATTGACTTGACTGAATTTGGATATGTTGTAAAATTGTTGTAAGTATTATGAAAATTTAAAGAAACTTAAGAATTTTGAAATAAAATTCAGAAGGAATAATCACTTTTACTGTATGAATTTTTAGCAAAATTTTCTCCGACAGCCAAAACACGTCGTAATAAATTACTTCAAAAATCTACGAATGGTGCGACGAATGAGCTCAGTGATGCCTTTTTCGTAGTTTCTACGATATCGTACTAGTCGGGACTCAGTGATAAAAAACAATTTTTGCATAATAATCCTTTGAAAATGGCACCTTTTGTATCTGGCCTCAGTGGCGTTGACGATTCGTTCAAATGGATATTTGAGGACAAAAAACGAAAAAGATTTTTAAAAATATGTCTTAGCTATAGCCAAACGTAAAGGGCTTTTCAAAATATCGTTTAAAAAAGAAATGGTGACCATTTGAAAAATATATAAAACAAAATGTTAACAAATTTTTTGGTAGAAAATTTTTTATAAAAAAAATAAAAATAAAAATAAAAATAAAAATAAAAATAAAAATAAAAATAAAAATAAAAATAAAAATAAAAATAAAAATAAAAATAAAAATAAAAATAAAAATAAAAATAAAAATAAAAATAAAAATAAAAATAAAAATAAAAATAAAAATAAAAATAAAAATAAAAATAAAAATAAAAATAAAAATAAAAATAAAAATAAAAATAAAAATAAAAATAAAAATAAAAATAAAAATAAAAATAAAAATAAAAATAAAAATAAAAATAAAAATAAAAATAATAATAAAAATAAAAAGAAAAATAAAAATAAAAATAAAAATAAAAATAAAAATAAAAATAAAAATAAAAATAAAAATAAAAATAAAAATAAAAATAAAAATAAAAATAAAAATAAAAATAAAAATAAAAATAAAAATAAAAATAAAAATAAAAATAAAAATAAAAATAAATAAAAAATAAAAATAAAAATAAAAAATAAAAAATAAAAAATAAAAAATAAAAAATATTTTTTATATTTAGTTTTATTTTTAATTTTTAATTTTTGTTTTTTATTTTTATTTTTTATTTTTTATTTTTATTTTTTTATCTTCTTATTAGAAGATTTTTTATCTTCTTAGAAGATAAAAATAAAAAATAAAAAGATAAAAATAAAAAGATAAAAATAAAAAGATAAAAATAAAAAGATAAAAATAAAAAGATAAAAAGATAAAAATAAAAAATAAAAAATAAAAAATAAAAAATAAAAAATAAAAAATAAAAAATAAAAAATAAAAAATAAAAAATAAAAAATAAAAAATAAAAAATAAAAAATAAAAAATAAAAAATAAAAAATAAAAAATAAAAAATAAAAAATAAAAAATAAAAAATAAAAAATAAAAAATAAAAAATAAAAAATAAAAAATAAAAAATAAAAAATAAAAAATAAAAAATAAAAAATAAAAAATAAAAAATAAAAATAAAAATAAAAATACAAAAAAAAATAAAAATAAAAAATAAAAAATAAAAAATAAAAAATAAAAAATAAAAAATAAAAAATAAAAAATAAAAAATAAAAAATAAAAAATAAAAAATAAAAAATAAAAAATAAAAAATAAAAAATAAAAAATAAAAAGATAAAAAGATAAAAAGATAAAAAGATAAAAAGATAAAAAGATAAAAAGATAAAAAGATAAAAAGATAAAAAGATAAAAAGATAAAAAGATAAAAAGATAAAAAGATAAAAAGATAAAAAGATAAAAAGATAAAAAGATAAAAAGATAAAAAGATAAAAAGATAAAAAGATAAAAAGATAAAAAGATAAAAAGATAAAAAGATAAAAAGATAAAAAGATAAAAAGATAAAAAGATAAAAAGATAAAAAGATAAAAAGATAAAAAGATAAAAAGATAAAAAGATAAAAAGATAAAAAGATAAAAAGATAAAAAGATAAAAAGATAAAAAGATAAAAAGATAAAAAGATAAAAAGATAAAAAGATAAAAAGATAAAAAGATAAAAAGATAAAAAGATAAAAAGATAAAAAGATAAAAATATAAAAATATAAAAATATAAAAATATAAAAATATAAAAATATAAAAATATAAAAATATAAAAATATAAAAATATAAAAATATAAAAATATAAAAATATAAAAATATAAAAATATAAAAATATAAAAATATAAAAATATAAAAATATAAAAATATAAAAATATAAAAATATAAAAATATAAAAATATAAAAATATAAAAATATAAAAATATAAAAATATAAAAATATAAAAATATAAAAATATAAAAATATAAAAATATAAAAATAAAAAATAAAAAATAAAAAATAAAAAAATAAAAAAAGAAAAAAAGAAAAAAGATAAAAAAGATAAATAAAAGATTAAAAAAGACGAAAAAAGATAAAAAAAGATAAAAAAGATAAAAAATATAAAAAAGATAAAAAAGATAAAAAATGATAAAAAATATAAAAAAATATAAAAAAGATAAAAAATATAAAAAAATATAAAAAAGATAAAAAAGATAATAAGATAAAAAGATAAAAAAGATAAAAAAGATAAAAAGATAAAAAAGATAAAAAAGATAAAAAAGATAAAAAAAGATAAAAATATAAAAAGATAAAAAGATAAAAATAAAATATAAAAGATAAAAAAAAGATAAAAACAAAAAAAAAAAGACCTGTCAACCGGGTCAAAAAAAGTAATTTGAGCAAACGGCATTTGGAATAGATAAAATTTTTTTTAGTAAGTACTTATTAATGTTAATATTCATACATAACATATGTATCTGTGCACTAATTACAAAAAAATTAGTCATTTCATGTTTTTCAACAAAACGAAAACGGGTTTAAAAACATCTGTGGCCAATAACATGGAATTCCTTGGAATTTGAATTTAAAGAACAAAGCAGTAGCTCGTTTCTCTTACTATTGCGACAAAAAAGTAATTTTTCTGACGTCACAGTATTTCATCTCAAAATACTAACTTTTGCAAAAACTAGTGTTTCTGAAACTGATAAGCTGGTAAATAGTGGTCCGTGATAAAAATGATATACAAGCGAGAGAAAACACATGAAAGTTTAACGAATGGCAGATCACTTTGTGTACAATTATATCTGTGCTGAATTAAAAAATTAATAAACTAAAACTCAAGTATCATTGTGCTTTATTTGTAATAAATTTATTTTAATTTGGCTTTAAAACCGTGGTTATCCGCATAGTTCACCAAATATTCTTTATATTCAAAACATTTATTAGGACAAAATTTGTAAACCAATTTCACATTATTGTGAAGAACTTATATTTTTGGTTAAAGAAGAAACGAATTCTTCTTTCGTTTTTTTTGCTAGCATTTCCAGGTGCTTCGACAAAATAACTTACAACAAGCAAATATTTTTCTCACCAAGTAAGAACATAGTGATAACTTCACTAGATTTGACTCGCACATTTTAGTTTACAGAAACGCTTCGGCTTCGGAACTCCTTCGAAAGTGTAGAATTGAAACATTCGAATAAAAGTCACCAATTTATCTCATTTTATTGCAGAAACAGTGCAAATGAGAATGACTTCACAATGACGTTTAAGTGAGAAAATCTGAGCTACTGAACAACAAGAAATTCCATGGAATTTGACGAGATTTATAAAATTTTTAAAATTTTTTTTGATATAGTTTCCATAATTTCGTTTTTCGAAAAGTTACCAGTAATGTAAGATCTTGATATCATTTTAACCGATGATTACTCTTTCAATTCATGTAATTTTATTTAATTAACTAATACAAAATTCGCGTCAGACATTAACCTAGATAAAGAGATTCAGGGAAATAGCGCCCAATGAAATAACGCACAAAACCAAAAATTTAATAAAGCCCAAAATATTTTAGTCATAGAAAAATTTAATAACGCCCAAATAAAAAAATTAAATAAAGCATTAAAAAACGGGAATAACGCCCAAACTGACAATGAAATAAGATCCAAAATGTTTTGGGCTTACAAAAATGAAATAACGCCCAAAATCAAAATTTAAATAAAGCCCAAACAAAATTAAATAACGCTCAAACCAAAAATAAAATTAGTCCCTTAATCTTGTTGGAAGAAAATTGTGAACATTTTACCTTTGGACGCTTAAAAAGCTAATAATGAAAAATTAAAGGTCGCTCTCAAGTTGTTTAGAAGTTATAGGGGTCCAAAGTTAGAAAAAAGGGCCTTAAAAACATGTTTTTTTTCAATTTTCCAACAAAACTAAGCATTATGGGTATCAAAAGAAAAGTTATGCGAATATCTATTTAATGAGGTATCAAACATAAAAATCCATGGATAACTTTGTAAGATATAGCTAGTGTCTGAACGAATATTCGGTTTCGGTTTCGGTTACGGTTACGGTTACGGCCAGTTTCGGCCCTTTTTGTCAGTTTCGGCTAGAAACTAGAAACTTGGTTTAAAAGTTATAGGCCTCCAAAGTTGGAAAAAATGTCCTACTAATCTTGCTATTTTTTAAATTTTTCAACAAAACTTTTGGGCTATATTTAATTTTTTTTTTGGGCGTTATTTCCCTGAACCAGATAAAGATATCTCTTAGCTGTCATAAAAACTAATTGTGCATTATTGTTTATATAGAACTAGCAGGCAGCAGTTGTCCACTCCTTCGCCACGGAAGTTTTTTTATCAATCTCCCTAAGACAATATATGTCAAACGAAATAAAAAACATTTCTTCTTCTGTTTTATTTTATTTTATTTTGGAGTGCAGTACTGCATTAATATCTATCTCACTTTTCGTCTTGCTCGAGGCTCATCTGTTCTTTTTTGTTGCGCTCATGATACAACTATTTATCAGGTAGCCGCGCACACAGCCTATTTTCTCATGAGCTGCGAATGACAAACGCCAAACAAAAGAAAACATAAAACGTACGTAATTTTTTCAAAATTGTGTTCATAATACAAAACGAGCGTTAAGCAAAATTTTTCTTTTCCAATATTGTGCTGTTTAAATTTTATTTATTTATTTTCTTTGTGTGACAAAAACATTTTTGACATGTCCGTTTTGCATCAGCTGCCATAGCAACCATATCACACACAAGTTTTGATGTTCTTTTGTTTGACTTTCGTCATCCACAGCTAAAGTTGTACAGCTACTTCGTTATTTATATTATGGTTGCGCTATGCTAGCTGAGCAAAAAAGAGAGTATAAGAGAGCAACATGGAGTTTATTGAAGCTCTCGCAACACAAACGCGTGAAAAGAAAACGATTAAGCAATATTTGGCCGCTGGAACTTTCTTAAATAACTTAACACTTTAATTAAATATACACTCGAGCTAAAAAAAAAGCCGATTTAATAATTTGATAACTAATATTATTTCTCTTGAATTATAACACAGTGTGTCAAAACCATAAATAAACAAGCACATCCAAATTTTATAGAAATTCTTAAAGAAGGACATGTTGAGAGTGAGAGTCCATCGCACTTGATTTGACATCACAATTATTTTTCAACTTATTTTTAAAGTTGAAGTGTTCGAATTTTGTTGTGCCAACAGTAATTGAATTTTTACAGTCACTTGGCCTATTGCAAATGAAAAATAAAATTCACTTTTTTTCAATAGAATTTGACGTAAAATAAGGCTGTGTAAAAAGATATTCGATAAAATACAAAATGAAGCGTGTAGCGAAGAAATTTCTTGTACTTTTTTTAACTTAAACAAAAACGCGGTGGTTCTATAAATTTTAAGTTAATAATATTCCATTAATGCCATTTACATTTTCACAAAAATTAATTGAACGTTAATTGGAATGCCTTTCCATTGAACTTAAGAACATCGAAATCGGTTAAGAATTTGCTAAATGGCATTTTTAACGTTTTTTTTTTTGTCAAAAACTGATTTCTATATAATTAATGTTTGCGCTACCATACAAACGCTCCTATTTCATCAAATATTTTTACACAGCCTTATTTTACGTCAGATTCTATTAGAAAAAAAGTGAATTTTATTTTTCATTTCCAATGGACCAAATGGCTGTAAAAATGCAATTAATGTCGGCTCTTCAACTTTAAAAATAAGTTGAAAAAAATTGTGATGACCTTGAGAGGCCAAATCAAGTGCGATGGACTCTCAACATGTCCTTTAAGAATTTCTTTAAAGTTTGGGTGTGCTTGTTTATTTATGGTCTTGGCACACTGTGTTATAATTCAAGAAAAATAATATTAGTACGTATTACTAAATTTTCGAAAGTAAAAATGTCTTGCAAACTAAAATTCTAGAATAATTTAAATGCATTATTATTGCCTCGAAAAGTAAGATCTACTCAAGTAGGAGAGTTCGTAAAAAAACGAATACACCAGAGAAGTATTTTTCAAATTATTATGTTAACCCATTTGGTGCCGTTGATCACAAGTGACTGAAAATAAATGCACGAATGTGAAATTTAAATGCAAAATAATTTTACTGTCGCAAGATATGGATTATAAGATAGCATGCAGCTAAGTAATACATAACAACGTATACGAGTATTATTTTTAAAAACTGAGTGATTGAATCAGCTTCATGTTTGGCGAACATATTAATAACAATCATGATTGATTCATTTTGATATTTTAGAAAGTCCTTTCCATTCAATATTATCCATTTTTAATCAAATATTCATTTCATAAATAATAATTAATAGAGAGATTGTTATTAAAAAGTAAAATGAACAAAAGTTGGTGTGTCAATGAAAACGCCTTTCAAATGCAAAGTTATGCGTTCTGGTTGTTAAATTTTTCCGTCAAGAGCATTGTACTCTACACATAGTGCCATACATAAGTATGAATTAAAATGAAAATTGTTGCATATCAATATTGTCTTGAACAAAATCAGTGTTGCCACTTGATGTATCCTCTTAAGTGGTTGTTGTGTGTGTTGATTGTGCGATGTGCAGATGCTAAACATTGATTAATGTCATTAGGGGCAGCACACAAAAACACACACACATACACAATATTTAACAACTATTTTACTATTATTTTGTATGTTGGAGTTGCTCCTGAAAAGCTTCGATTTGAGTTTTCTCACTTTTAATTCAGCTTGAATTTTGCTGCAGTTTTCGTATTAAGCCACATCGTTTATAAAACTAATAAAGTTTGTGTTAAAAGAGTTGAATTATGAAATGATATTTGAGAGAAACAAAATCGCAGCTGTGTGCGCTTGCTTGCTAACCCGTAAGAATTCGAACTTGTTAAATTGTAGGCCAAACTACAATTAGGTATGGCAAACATTTAACACCGCTGTAGAAAGGCACAACATACAAACCTGAGAAGTAGTTTGAAGCCAGTGAAAGTAAAAAAAAAGTATATTCCAAAGATTTTCTTTCTGCTTTTTGGAAAAGTCTAGCATAAACAGCAATAAAAAACTAATGAAATATAAATAAATAAAAAAAAACAACTAGGCAGCCATGAAATTGTTACTACGAAAAACCAAAAGCGTACACAAAAAAAAAAAAAACAAAAACATAATTACAGCTAAGCCTGTTGATTAATGTATTTTTCGGACCTTCTCGTCAAGCCTGAATTTTATCGCTTGTTCCCAGTCTCTAAATTATCTACTCAAATTGCTGCATAAATATGTCTGTTGTCTTGGGATGCATTTAAAAATGTTTGTTTGCTATAAAGTATTCATACATGCCTAATATAATGTAAATTAAATTCAAAATAGTCTTAAATGGTTTCTAAAAGCATTTTTTTTTTGGTTTAAAAATCGAAATGTAAACAAAGGGGAAAAGTTTAATTTTCTTAATGTTTTTAAGTGTTTTTTTTTTCAATACCAAAATATTACTGATCATCAAAATATGGCTAGATCATTCAGGACGGATGGGAGTTAAAAGAGTCGAAAAAAGAGCATACGGTTGTGATGATTTTGTTTTTTTTTTTTGAGAGTACAAAAGGAATTAATTTATATATTTTGAAGAGTATACGAAAAATACTGAAAAATGAACCAGTGGTTGCGGGACACTTTCACTTTTCTGAGACACTTTCAAAAAAAGGTGTTATGCTAATGCCAAATAACTTACGACTGCTACATCTGAAATAAAATAAAAAACACAAAGATGAAGGGTTCAATCTAGTACTTGAACGAAGGAATTGTGAACATAAAGAATTTGGAATTTTGACTGCAAGTTGTGCTAAATGGGCTGAAAAGTGAAAGGCCCAGCAAAGAGATGGTGCCACAATCTAAAAATGCATATGCTTTCCATTCAACCTCAACTGGATTAGACTATTGTCAAAATTTTATGACATTTTATCAAAGCGATTGCCCTCGAACCGATGCTTCTTCTGTTTTTTGCTTATCTTCTTGCTAAAAAGTGAATATCGTGTTTTGATAAAACATTGTTTTCTGATGGAAAAATATGCTGTTGAAGCCCATAAGATAAATTTTATGATGCATCTGTTCCATCGAATTCAACCGAAAAATATTGGTTTGGCTAGTTTTGTCGTGATTGTACAACCACAAATGATGCACGACGTTCAGGAAGGTCAAATGAGGCAGTTACTCCAGAAAACATCCTTAAAATTAGTGAAATTGTGTTGTATGACGGCGAAGTGAGCTTGAATGAGCTAGCTATCATTGTATTTACACATGAAAAAGCTTTGCGCGCGTTGGCTACTGCGTTTTTTAACAATTTAGCAAAAAGACAAATGTGTTCGCGTTTCAAACCAAAATTTGGAACTGTTTCGGCGTAACAAAAATGATTTTTTAAGCCATTTTTGACGATGCATGAAACATTGACAACCTTTTCACTGGATCGATTGGACGTCGAAGTCAAGTTCAATAATGTTGTTCCACCAAGAAAATGCTCCAGATCAGTCGTCTCACGATACGACCGATAAATTGAAAAAATTACGATATGAATTCGTTCCCTACCTACCGTTTTCTCCAAACCTGGTTTCCCCTTGCGATAATTTCCTGTTTCCAGAATTGAAAAAATGACTCGCTAGCAAGAGATTTTGCTCAATTTCGTAGTTCGAGTTGGAAACAAATCTCTATTTTGAGGAACTTGACGCCAACCACTACAAAAAAGGCATCGAAATATTAGTTGCATAGTTAAAAATCTTTGACTAAATTTTAAACTTTTTTGGACTATATATATATATATATATATATATATATATATACGACAAAACTAAATTGGGACTAAAATTTAGTCTTTCCGATGTTTAAATGAAATCTGTGAGTGCTTTTTAGTTTCAAAACTAGCCCTTACGAAGTTTAAATATTGTGGTTTAAACCTTAGTCTATAATGGTTTCAAATTTAGTCCTCGGAAAGTTGCATATTTAAACCAATTTATGACTAAGATTTAAACCAATTTAAGTCTAAGTATTAGTATATGCTAGGATTAAAAGTTAGTCTTAAATGGTTTTAAGTTTAGTCCCCAAGAAATAAAAAGGAAGCGTTTGTTTATTATAATTTTTTTTTTTTTTTTTTTTTGTTAATTCTACAAATCAATCCAATTTAACGACATTTGTACTCCGTATGTGTACTTTTTCGAAGTCTTCAATAGAAATGTTTGCGCCATCCACATCACTTAGGGCAATTATCTTAGCAATCAAAACTGTTTGAATCTGAAAAGAAGGAAAAAAAGGATGGAATTGGACAATGTTATTGCCCGACACTGGATAATTGATCATGCTTCTACGATCAATACTAGATTTGTAAAAACGACGTAGTGGAAAATTATAGAGAAGTGAAAAATGAAAATTTTTGGCGTAAAGCCGAAAAGCGTGGCCTATTGCTTTTCTTAATTCCTATTCGAGTAAAAAGATCAAAAACGCTGTTGTTATTGAAATATTTTTTAAATTGTCTTCACGGAAAAATCCGACGACAATAATTTGCATTTTGCTCCTCTCTATTATTTTCCATTAGGCCTTTTTCAATTTTGTTTTTCCAAATTTCATTTAATTATTTACTTACTTTCTGTCAAAATATCCTCCTCAGGTTCAATCTTAAAAAATGGAAATCACCACCTTTGCACACTTTAAAAACATGTTTTTTTTACATTTGCAAGTAATTTCAACTGATTTGACATCTAGTAAACGAAGTTATAGAGTTACCGTAACATTTTTTTGAATAAAGTTTAAAAATAAAACTTTGAGTTCTTTGTTAGTTTGTATATTCTGTTGATATAGCCATGTTCGTCCGAAAGACCGGCCCACATAGATCAGATATTTGGTCCGTTGTGATGAAACTGAGTTAAGTAAAATGAAGCGAATTATATCGGGCAGTGCAAAGCAAACAGAAAAAAGTAAAATCGGTGTTTCTTAGCGAGAGGCGCTATAATTTCACATTTACAAAAAAAACTTGATTGAATATTATGTGTTATATATTTAATACTGGTATTTAAGTTTGCATTGAGGTTTTAAATTTTGTATTTGCATTAAAATAAAAAAATTAATTCTGAAAAAATGTATACCCCTATTATTTCAATTTGTCATTTATATCTATTCTATTATATAAAATTTAAGTGCAAATTTTGTGTTGAAAATAAACTCCAAAAGTACTGGGCTGATTTTTATGAAAAAGTTTTAAAATACCATATTTGTGCTACAGCAAAACAAAATACAAAAACACAAGAAAATAAGATAATTTTCTACTTCGTTTGACATGTTTTTAAGAGATTATTAAGAGGTAAAAAAGAGTCCAACTGTTTCCTACTAGTATATAAATAGTTTTAATTTGCATAAAATAAATAAACATCAATTACCAACACTAGAGCTTTAACTATTTTTTTAACCCTTTTATTTGTCTCTCAGTAATAAGCCGAAAGTCATTCCCCACACAAATAAATGGCATCTAACTACTCACAACGATCGATAGAAATTATTTTGCAGCTTTGGGTAAATCGGAGAAAAAAAGTTGTAAATTTCAAGCTTATAGTGAGGACCACATTAAAAAATATGCCTAGAATTATTTTCGGTATCTTCTCGTATGTTCATTTATTTTAAGCTTTAACACACTGGTCAAATATCTGAAAATTTAAAAATTGGATGTCGTTACAGCCAACGTAACGTTATTTGAGGAAAATTCGTGACATTATTGTAAATTGATGATACGTGGTATTTAAGCTTCGACTCGACCGAAGATAGTTTCTTCTCTAGTTTTCAGTTAATAATACAACTGGTATTTATAAAGGATTTCATTATATATAAAAATTTTTAAATGCAACTTGGCAACTCTTTCCGTGCAAAAAGTCAAATGATACTTTTTGTAAGTGAAACTTTTCAAGACTACGATTTAAACTAAAAAAGTTTTAAATTTCACTTAAACTTTTGGGAAGTTTTAAATTAAAACATTTTTAGACTAAATATTCACCTAAACTAAATGAAAGTTTAATATTTAGCCAAAAATTTTTAACTGTGTGAACATTACAATAAGTGCATTGCTCTTACTGAAGATTATGTCGAAGAATAAAACAGTTTTTACATTAAGGAAATTTTTTTTCAATGTCAGATCAAAGACTTTTCAGCACATGTATTAAGTAAAACTCAGATTTCTGGAGTAAATTTATCTATAAAAAATTCATTTAATATTTTCTACTTGCTCAGTTACTGTGTGGCGCATCGAATTTTCATAGTCGATAGCTCCAAATGACTTCAAATTTTCAGAGAATATTTCTAACTAGTAATACACTTTCATATATAATATTAAAAAAAATCGATTGATAACCTCCATCCCCCTGAAAAATATGAAAATATCGGATGATTGTTAAATCTCGTTTATATACAGTAGCAGTGCTGCCAGATAAATTTGTTAGAAAAAAATCCGTAGACATCCGTATGCTTTTTTTATCTGCTAAAATTGTTTTATCCAAAATATTGTCGAACAAATATAATGGTATCTGCGAGTCAATTTGTTGGGTTTAAGGCGCTTGTCTTCATCGTACAAAAATTTTAAAATAATCTCAAATGTTTTCCTTCCAATATTTGCTTAAGGAATATTAACTCAAAAGAATATAATCTCTACCTCCTGCAGTATTCGTGATAAAAATGTTCTAAGAGGTTTTTGAAGAGAACCATTAGAGGCTTATCAGGTAGCATTATTATACAAAATTTTTTTTAAAAAAAATTATTGCAAAACAAAACCTTCAGTTTTTTAGTAATACAGTTCCGAATAGAAATGAGATAATTTGTAAGTACAAAAATAGGTCAAATTATCGAGATATTCGCAATTGAATCTTATACTACGTTTGTTCATTTGCCTTATTTGCAAATAAAAATATTGCAAATAGTAAATTTACCCATGCAAACGATAACTTAACCATTTTATGTGCAACTAACTGATATCCCCGGTATTACCGAGAAGTTAAATATATAAATTTTAATATACTCTTCTCGTTTTAATGTGTCTAAAAATGCTGAATAATGAAAAACATGTCCTCGAGTTACCAAATTTCAGCATTAAAGTTATAAAGC
The DNA here is from genome assembly GCA_963920525.1 of Dichetophora obliterata. Taxonomy (NCBI): domain Eukaryota; kingdom Metazoa; phylum Arthropoda; class Insecta; order Diptera; family Sciomyzidae; genus Dichetophora; species Dichetophora obliterata. The sequence continues at coordinate 99,740,959 of OY986435.1, read as the reverse complement.
CCTGAATTGCTTGAGATATAATTTAAGGTACTTTTTTCTGCTTACGACTGCCAAAAGTTATAAAAAATTTAATTTGGTAAGGAATGCCAACCACATCACGGGAAGTTACTGTTCTCTTCCAAATTATCCCTGTCCAATTATATGTGTTTATAAAGCGGCTAGAGAGCCCTCTTAACTGGATGGAAACGCTTGTATTTCAATAATTCAAAGTAACCTTTATTGTGGCGAAACTCCAATTTTGGTTTGATTGATTTATGAAATTTTGATGATATAAAGCGAATTTTAAAGATACAATTTTTATTTCAAAAAGTTATGTGTTAAAGAGAATGCAAAGAGTAGCAGCCGTATTCATAAAAAGTTACAAACCTCTAGTAAACCCTTTGTAAGACACATGCCTAAAAACGTTATTCATAAACGTTCAATGACGAAAAACCTTTTGTAACAGCTTCACAAATGAGCGAATTTTAAATTAGGAACAAACCTTCTGTAAACCTCCTACAAAGCTATTTTAAATTTTAACGTTCTCAATTGAGAACAATCTTCTCATTTTGTGACAAACTAAAATGTCAACAAACATATAAATAAATGAAAATAATTGTGTTTTGTGATCAGTGTTACCATATGGGCAGATAAAACTTTTTTGCCAGTTTTTTGAGAGGGTAAACAGTTTTTCAGTTTTTGCCTACAAAATACAGTTTTTTTATTTTACCCAGTTTTTCAAGTTTTTACGATTAAAACAATGCTTACACGGAGAAAACTGTTTGCTAAATTTGCAGTGTGGTTAAGTAAAACTTGCGCTTGAATTTCAGCCACTTCAAAATGATGCTAGATTTCAACAAAAACTTATCAAAATTTGCTATTCCAATTTATAATAACTAAGCAAATATTTGATTAAATTCAAGCAAAATTTTGCTAAGTTATTATAAACTGCAAAATCAAATTTCTAATTAATTCAAGCAGATATTTGCTAAGTTTTTATAAATTGGAATAGCAAATTTTGGTTAATTTTTGCTGAAATCTAGCGTATTTTTGAAATGAAATAATTATTAATATTAATTTGAATTTAAAAATTACCACCATCTGGAGATTTGAACTTCGGCCGCGTGAGTGTAAGTTAATGGGCTTATCCATTCGAGCATTGCAGTTGTTAACCAATCGTCGCCTAATTTTCTTCATTAGGAATAAACGTGAGCTCGTGTGCTTAAAATAAATTTGTTTGAATTTATAAAAAATTTGCTATTTGAGTTTATACTAACTTAGCAAATATTTGCATGAGTTAAGTAAATATTTGCTATTTGAGCTTATAATAACTTAGCAAATATTTGCTTGAATTAAGTAGAAATTTGCTTTTGCAAATTGTAATAACTCAGCAAAATTTTGCTTGAATTTAATCAAAATTTTATTTTTTTTAAATTAATCAAAATTTATTTGATTAATTAATCAAAATTTTGCTTTTTCCTAAATACATGAGGAGTGATTACAATGTAGCAATCTTCTTCTAAAATCGATTTCCACTCGTCAAGTCTTTACGGTCAATATATATATATATATATAAATATATGCTTTGAAAACTACAAAGAAATTGATGCAAATGATACCAAGTTTTTAGTATTCGAATCAAATGAAATGGATTTTAGAGAACTTTGTTTAAAATTTTATGTTGAGCTTTGCAATTGTTTATTACAAAAGTTTGATTTTGGGAATGATTTTCTAAAATGTGTCGAACTTTTAGCACCAACGAAAACTTTAAAAAGGCAAGATTTCACTATTTTCAATTTGTGTATTTTTCTACCTAATGTGAATTTACTGAATGAAAACAATTTTGAAACTTTTAGGAAAGCAATTTTTGATCAGAAACGTGGAGATAATTCCGAAGTCTTTCCATTACTTAGAAAACTAGTTTATGTTGTTTTAACGATACCTGTAGCAACAGCAAATGTAGAACGTATTTATTCACAAATAAATATTAATAAAACTAAAATCAGAAAAAAATTAGAAATTCCCACCTTGTGTGGGATTCTTTGAACTAAAGATTTTTTTTAAGGAAAAACGATTGGAACTGCACAAATTTCAAACAATCATCAGAAATTATAAAAAGTTTCATCAAAATATGTATAAAAAATAATTTAATTTTTCATATTTCATCATCATTTCACGATTTGCAACTGTTCGATTTTTCTTAAACAGTCTTTCCATTACAAAATTTCACAAAAGGTTTGATATAAAACGTATTTCTGATTTTGGGTTTATTACTACAGATTTGAGCAAAAATGCTTTCTGCATTTGCTGGTGCTTCAGGAATCGATAAACAGCATAAACAACTTTCCTTTGTAATAAAAGGACTTACAATTATCTCTACATTTTTTAAATTAATCCACTAAAATTAATGTGATTTATTAATGTGTAAAATTATTTTATATAGGATGTTATTTACTATGATCTCAAAAATTGGTATTGACATTTACATTCATATAAATATCAAATGTTTATTTATACAAATTTTTAAGTTTTTTAATAAATTGATAATTTAAATGATTTTAGTTAATGAAAGCTATGGTTTTTGTTTTGTTTAATTATTAATTTAATTTAAATACTTTATTTCGAATACAATAATAAAAATTTTAAAGCACACATTTTAAAAATATATGTTTTAGATATTTTTTTAGTTCCGGCTTTTTCACAAAAAGATAAGTTTTTTCTAAAAATTAAAGTTTTTAAAAAATATGTCAACACTGTTTTTGATTTAAAGGTAAACAAAATTTTAAACAAATGCCTGTCAATGAATCAAATTCACAAACCTCTTTTTGTTTTAGTTTTTTTAGCAAATGTCATTCTATTTATCAAAGTCACAAACGAAAATTACAACTGTTCCTACTTTAAGCTACTTCGGTATTCTCACTTCAACTATAAGACTCTTAAAACTCGTTTATGAATAAAATTCTTTTAAAGAGTATTTTAACTTTAAAAAGCATTTTAACTAAAAAACGTTTGAAAGCTGTTTTAAAATATTTTTATGAATACGGCTGTAAGTATTTTAATTTCAAAAGAAGAGAATTTAAGTATTTTATAAATCGATGACAACCTGATTTCTCCATGGATCCAAGAGAAGAGAGCGGAAGATCACGTAGATCGCGGCTGGAGCCACAGCGGCAGACTGTGTTTAGTGAACAATGTAAAAAAAAGTACAAATGATGTAAAACCACTTCGCCTTCAGTGTATTTTTTTTTCTCTCCGTAAAAAAAAGACTATGAAACAGAAGCAAACGGATCGTGACGCGAACATCACGCCCGCCTTGCACTTGTGCAAGTTGTTAGATCAAGTCCTGCAACTTCTTCAGAACCTTGACCGCCTTGACCAAGCAGTCCCACCGCAGATCCGTTTTTGCCTTCTGCTGTCCCTTGGCATCGCGATCGGTTTATCGAGTGAGTTTTGATCGTCTTCTGCGGTCGACGCCCAGTGCTGTTGTCGGTGCCTGGTCATATGTTATCCGGGTGCAGCAGAGTATGAGGCTGCAGACTGCACAAATGGCACGCGCTTGAAGAGGTGCATTCCCAGACATCATGCGACCGCGTCAAGCAATTGTAGCAGTACGCATGTTTTTGGACCGAGTGTCCTCGTTGACGGTACCTCATGGCCAGGAATCGTCGACATCTTCGTAGCGAGTGGTGCTCGCGACACAATTGGCACTTCTTGAAACTGGAAGAAGAGAGATATCATTATTAATTGGAAATTGCTATGATTGGACAGGTCAAAACAAAATCAGAATATTTAGTGAGGTGTATATGAGATTATATGAGAATATGCGTGATTGACTGTTGAATGTGAGATTGTTTTGTAAGGTGGGCAATGAGATACTGAGAAGAGGGGTTTAAATCATAATGCATCAGAGGGAAGAATACACATTCTGAGTTTTTATATCCGCTACTCGAACTGGAGCATCGGCACCGCAATACGCTTTAATGATGCGGCCTAGGCGCCACTCAGTTGGCGGAAGCAGCTCGTCTTTTATAACGACAAAATCGTCGATGCTGATCTTCTTTCCATCAACAGCTTAACTGATGATGGAGGATTTTAACTTTTTCCCATCTATTAATAAGCGAGAGATTTTCCTTAGGGGGCTCGGGTAGAGCTACCAATGACGCACCTCGGAAAAAATGGCCGGGCGTTAATGGTAAGAGTTCGGAAGGGTCTTCGCTTAGTGGAGATAGGGGTCGGGAACTTAGAACTGCTCCAATTCTAATGAGAAGAGTGGCGAACTCCTCAAATGTAAATTTTTGTACACAGTAAAAAATTTGAGGGTAAATTTTTTTTTTTTTATAACATTTGTGTGGTATAAACTTTTTTCATTCCAAATAATTTATAAATTTTATACCACTTAATATTATTAAAATAATAAAACAAATATAATTTAAAAATTTTATATGTATATCATGTGTAAATCAAAATATATTCTGGTTCGAAAGTAAAAAATTCACAGAAACTGGGAATTTAAAAAATATAGTGGTTTCGATTGGTCTGACGAGAAAAATAGTCTGGAAAACTTTATAAGATTTGATGGTATAAATTTTAAAACATTTTTGGTTTGGACTTATATGTACTCCAAATAGTATTAAATCTATCCTCACATTTTTTACTGTGTAGTTGTGCTACTTTTTTAAAGTGGATTTTGAAACTTTTACTGCTGCCTATCATAGTCCACCCATATGAGGAGCAGTTGGGGAAATAAAAGACCATTCAAATCTCAATTCAACTTTTTTTTGATGCGTCTTAACATAAAGAAATGTTAAAAAATGCAAATTTCCGCCATTTTGATTATTTTTTTTTTGCCCAAAACATTTGATTTACTAACGGACAAAGTCAGTAACTAACATTTTAACAAGATTTTTGTTTCATTCGTTCCAGAGCTGAAAAATCATGTTAACTAGTTTTAAACAGGGTTGCCTTGAGTTGGCCCTATCTTTGCAATATATACCAAAAAATAAAAAAATATTTTGTATACTAAAAGCGTACACATTAATGTAAAGGGTCCGCCAAATAACTTTTTTTTTTTTGAAAATTCTATAAAAAAAACTACTGGATATTTTCTCAAATTTCTTTTTTTATTTGAAAATACAATCTTTCTGGTTAATAATGGAAATTAATTTCATTCAAATGGCTGCCTCGGCTGGCCATGCAGTAGCCTATACGATCGGTCCAATTTTTAAGCACATGATCGATTGGGTGCAGCTGTATTTCACCAATGGCTTCACGAATATTGTCCTTTAAAGCGTCAATTGTCTCTGGCTTGTCGACGTAACACTTATCTTTGAGAGCACCCCACAAATAATAGTCCAACGGTGTCAAATCGCAGCTCCGAGGTGGCCAAACGACATCAGCTCTGCGGCTGATAATGCGATCTTCAAAAACAGGGCGCAAAACATCGAGTGTAGCTTCGGCTGTGTGGCACGTAGCGCCGTCCTGTTGAAACCAAATTTTGCCAATATCCTCCTCTTCAATTTTTGTGAACAAAAATTCGTCCAACATGGCCCAATAACGATCGCCATTGACTGTAACGGCCACTCCTTGCTCATTTTTGAAGAAAAATGGCCCAATTATGCCTCTGGACCAAAATCCGCACCAAACAGTGACTCGTTTTGGGTGCAGCGGCTTTTCAATGTATGCGTGCGGGTTTTCGTGCGCCAAGATCAAAATGAGCTTCATCTGAAAAGATGATTTTTTTTGGCAAAATCGGCATCTTCTGTAAGTCGATCGCAGGCCCACTTAGCGAAGCGAAAACGCATTGGATGGTCAGTTGGCTTCAACTCCTGAACCAATTGGACTTTGTATGGCGTCATAACAAGGTCTTTGTGCAAAATTCGTCTCAATGATGTCTCCGAAATGTTCAATTGTTGAGAACGACGGTGAATTGATGTTGATGGCGCTTCACGCACACTTTCTGCCACAGCAGCAATATTCTCGGGTGTACTCACTGCTTTTGGCTTTTCACGCTTTGGTTTATCGATGAGGATGCTACTTTCTTTCACTTTTTTCACAAGATAACGAACATACGAAGCTGACGGTGCTTCTCTTCTTCCAAAATCCGTACACAATTTTCGCACACATTCTGCAACATTACCATGATTTTCAAAGTAATGTCGCAATATTTCCCAGCGTTGTTCAAGCGTATACACAACCATATTCGTTCAGCGGAAGGATAAAACTAATTATCTGTCAAATCAGACATGAGCTAAGTGTTACCATTCACGAAATAAGCACTAGTTGAAAAAAAACGTTAGATGGCGGACCCTGTATAAAATTAGCAGACTGTAGTAAATTTTTCGATAAAGGAAAATATCTTAAGTTATATTAAAACTACACAGTAAAAAATTTGAGGGTAAATTTTATCTTTTTTATGACATTTGTGTCGTATAAACTTTTTTATTCTAAATAATTTATTAATTTTATACCACTCAATATTATTAAAATAATAAAACAAATATAATTTAAACATTTTATATGAATATCATGAGTAAATCAAAATATACTCTGGTTCAAAAGTAAAAAATTCACCGAAATTTAAAAATATAGTGGTTTCGATTGGTTTGGCCAGAAAAATAGTCTGAAAAAGTTATAAGATTTGGTGGTATAACTTTTAAAACATTGTTTGTTTGGATTTATATGTACACCAAATAGTATAAAATGTATCCTCATATTTTTTACTGTGTATGTAAAAAGAACCAGACTGCCTCTTCAAAACTTTTATTGCCTCGTAATAACTTTTATATGTACTTATTAATAAAAAATGTTAACATAATTTATTTTTTTAATTTTTAAACCGAAAAGTTTATAATTTATTTAATAAACTAACTGAAATAATTAATTTATTTTTTTTTACATATTTTTTTTTATCAAACTGAACACAAAATACGAATTTAAACAAAACCAAACCATAAAACCATTATGAAAAAGTGTTTTCTTGTTGTTTAATTTTTATTTTAAAGAAGTCACTGGGAATTTTCGTCACTGTGGGAATTTTTCGAAGTTCGCTTCAGAGAGGAAGAGAGAGAGCGCATGTCAAAAGAAATACAATACAAAATTTTAATACAAAATATACTGTTTATTCATTATTTACATTGTGATTGGTTATACTGATATGGTTTGTGATAACTAAAATATGAGATACATGAATTGACTCAGCGGGTGATCCTGATCAAGAATTTTTCTATACCTACCACGCCTTCTCCTTATAGCCCTTACAAACGGAGTGACAAAGTAAATATACCCCTTAACCAGTATGATATCGTGTCCGAAATGACGTGGAATGCACGATTTACGAAAACCAAACAACATAAATGATGTGCAGGTGCAATTTATGCAAAGTGTCGTTATTAATAAGTTTCATTCATTATGTTACATAAATTTCGAGCTTCATATTCGTAAATTATACATAACTTGTGACATTTTCCAATTTTAATAATAAAGTAACAAACTATTCTTCCTTATTCACACATACATAATGTTCCCATAGCAATTAATTTATTATTTTTCACACAGAAATGTTGCACAAAAAGTGAAGAATTGTGGTATTATGAATGCTACTGTTATGTTTATACAATATACTGAGTCGCTACTGCACCTAAACATGATCTCCACGGTTCAGTAAAAAAATTATTTCTTAGAAGAAGAAATGAAACTATGTATTTGATTGGAAGGAAATATAAATGTATAGTTAGCACTTGGCGAAATAATTTAAGTGAAGCGGAAATGTTTTGCAAGATAATAATATACATACTATGTATATGTAATGCTGTAGCAATGTTTTTTAATAAGCACTTTAGCATTTTTCGTTTAAACTAATGTGAGGGTTTTTCTGCTAACTTGCAACATTCTATGTATATTAAATCCTGCAAACGCCCATGACTTATTCATTAATAAAATAAGAATGAGCACATGTTAATAAACTCTGTGCGAAAAACTGATTCAATTAATGTACTATTAAGATAAAGTGTGGCATATTTTCTGCTTATGCCACCTTTTCATATTTTTAAACATCACTCACAAAAGGTTAATGTTCTCATTTCTCATACTTGTGTTATTCGCTTTATTTATGATTAGCTCTCTCTTTTTCGCACTATTCAAAATTTCTTGGGAAAATGTCGAGAAAAACGTTCCATAAAAAAAGCCAGAACCAGTGGAATTATTTTGCATTTGCAGTATTTTGCTGAGTCTACGGTCTAGTCTGCTGTTATGGGGAAGAATGCGCAGTAAAGTTGGCTTATAAAATCGGTGTTTGTTCTAATTTCTCCTCGTGCAGAACGAATTCATAAAAGTGTTACAGACAGAGTAGATTTATTGAAGAAAAGTGTGAATGCACCTGGCAGTTAAATTATGGAAGTGTGGCAAGGAGACTTTACGATTACACAAAGAATGTACCATATTTCATTTTACACTCTTGGTTTATTTTTATTTGAATGCATGCATTTACAGCGATAAGCCGCCGCACAGTGGATCGAACAGTACAAGCTAGCTAGGTGAACGAAACTATTTTATTATGGTTTTGTGCTTATGAGGTGAAAGGAAAAATATTGTTCTAGAAGGGGCGTCGGATATGCACCGTTCGCCCGCTAGCTACCTCGTTAACTGTCTTTCAAACTGTTGAACATAGAATTATTACAATAATAAAATATTGAGTGAATAAACCAAAATCACGCCTATATTTTATACAAAACGTCGCACAGTGTAAAATGCGCGGCCAAAATCCCAAATATCGATGTTTGAATATACCCGTAATTTGTATAGCTTTCAATTAATTGGCAATATTGGGTGAAAAATCAAAAAGAATTTTTTGAATCGTAAACACTGTTTCGGTTTGACAAGCCGTCAAAGTTTAATTTTATTTTTTAAAATACGGTAATATTCTTAATTGTGTAATATTCTTAATTTAAAAAAAAAACACAATTTTGAGAAAGATTGACCATAAGTTTTTCACGAAAACATTATAAGAAGTGAGTTAAAAAATTTCTTGCTAATGCGGAAGATATGCGCTTTTTTCAGTGACCTCTTTCTTTAGTAGAAACGTGCGATTTATTTAATCTATGGCGATTGGACACTGGCAAAATGCGTTCGGAGAAAATAAATCTATCGTTTACATTTTTTGAAGAAAGACTGAATTGGTATCAAGAAATTGTAGAAGGAAGGACTTATATAATTTTAAAACTAAAATGCGGCGTAAATGGGAAGTTTGCGGTCAAAACAAATCTTTTGAATACTAAGTTTTCTGAAAGGCTTAATTCTACATTTGATATATCGAGTCATAACCGCAAAACAAGTGAAGCCAAAAAAAAAAAATTTTGCAGGAGAAGCATTTTTATAGTTTTGTCTGAAATAGCAGTACATGTAAACTCGATTTTTGTAATCGGTCTAAGTTAAGAACGGTTTAACTCAAGAGATCTGAAATTTTGGGAGTTGATGGGTTTGTTATAGTACTATCGTTTGTCATTTAAAAGTAAATTTTGGATTTCGTACTGGTTACACTTTTTTGCGGCCATGGCTCGATATATTCGTGTGTTAACGTCACTTTGTATGGGAGATTGACTGAGTTTTTTCACGATAATTTTTGCAGAATTTTTAGAGACTTTACTGTTTTTATATAATTACTTTGTATGGGAGGAAGGCGTGGTTTTTCTAATATTTGGATAAATTTTAAATATATGGTGAATATTCAAGACCTTAATGTGTAAAATTTCATGTCATTATATAGTTTAAAAAAAAAAAAGTTCAAAGAACCAAGGCATGCGCCTTATACCAACAACGTTTGGTCTTTGACCTGAAAGGAAAGGGATAGATTATTATAGGAAGAATTGATTGGAACCATACGCGAATTATCGATTAGGCGGAAGAAACGTGAAAGACTTGAATTGCTTATAGCCGAAAGAAAGAATTTGAATTGCTTATAGCCGAGGCTAGTGCTATGCCTTAAACTCGGCAAGTTTTTGGGACATTTAAAGAGATTTTACCATTTTGTTAAAGTTACGATGTATAGGAGGTAGGCGTGGTTTTCATCCGATTTTAACAAATTTGGTTTGTTTTTGTGACTAAAGTTTTTGTGCGAAATTACATTTATTCTTGTGGTATTTTGAGGTATTTTACTAATTTGATAAAGTCACGTTGAATGGGAGGTAGGCGCGGTTTTCATCCGATTTGGCTCAATCTCGAACTTGATCTTCGTTTTTGAATAACAGCACATATACCAAATTTCAATACGATAGCTCTGAAATTGCGGCTGTAATCGTGTCGACAGACGAACAGACAGACATGCAGACATGGCTAAATCGACTCAGAAGGTGATGCTGGTCAAAAATATACATGTACTTTTCTATACCTGCCACGCATCCTTATAAGCGTTACAAACGGAGTTACAAAATTAATATTGTCCTTATACTGTACGTGTGTACTAATTCTATTTATGTATAATCACAAAAGAAATATGTTTAGCAAATTTCGTTTTTCTGAGACAAGTCAATGAAGTTTCAGGCAAAATTGGATTTCGTTTGTATGGGAGCTGGGTGTGGCGGATTTTTATAACTTTTTAAAATTTCTTCATTTTGCCAAGAAGGATATTCGTGAAATATAGCTCTATGATCACTCCTTTTATTTTTGGCCAATAAATGTATGGGACGTCTTCATATCTGAAAAATTGCTATAAAAGCCATACATTGATAACATGTATCAACTTAAAATTTGGCACATAAGGTTTTATGATTAAGACTGATGAAAAGCCAGAACATAAGCGAAAAAAGACTAAACCCTTGGCAAACTACAATAAAAAAAATTAGATGCATTACAAATGAAACAAAAAGACTGGCATTTTTGATGTTAAATCTATAGTAATAAAACTCATTTTCTGTTTGTTTGTTTGTTTGTTTGGCCTTTATACAAATCTAAACGGCTCAACGGATTTCGTTCAAACTAGGTACTCATATTAGGTTCATCCCAACTTAAAATGTTACATACTTAGTTTTTGCCACGACTCCTCTAAAATTTTTTATCTAACGGTAATTTTGCTATTATAAAACTTTTTACCATCGGAGATTTTTGTGTATTTAATTTTATAAATTTTTTGTTATTTTGACATCAAAAACACTCACATATCTTCAAAATTGCAGAAATTTTCAGTACAACGACTTTTTCATAAAACATCGTTACCTAAGAATGAGAAAAAAACGACATGAAAATCAAAGTTTGGTCTTTCGATGCAAATATTTCCGCTGTCCATTAATATATTTCATTCAAATTTTTGTTGTTAAAAAGTTCAATAAAATCACTTCTCAGAAATAGGTTGAACTGTACCGTTAAGTCAGTGTATATATGTTTTATGATTATGTCAAAAAAGGTCCAAAATATTGACTTTTTACTCAAAAAATGACTCAAAAATCGTTGTTGTTGTAAAAAGGAAATCAATTAAAAATTGCACATCTGGCTACCTTTAATATGACATAGCATTTATTTGCAAAAATTCTTCCAGCTAAGCGCAAAAATTATTTTACTGTTTTTATCATCAAAACAACCGATTTTTTTCGCGAAATTTATTTTTTCCAAAATGTTGTTTTTATATTTTTTACAAAAAAGTCAAGTCTCAAAAATAATTTATTTGAAAAAATTACCCCAATATCTCTTTCCAATCAAAAGTTATGACATAAAATCTATTTTTTCATACCAGACTTTTAATAAAACTGAGTTTTGTTTTAAAATTCTCTATATAATTTGAGCGTCCTCATTTATCTCTAAGAATGAAGTTGTGTGTCTAGAGTAATTATAAACATTTTGGTTTATATAAAATCACAATGGTACTTTAAATGTTCTATATATATCACTATTCATCGAAAAGATGACTGTGAATAAGAATACTGTAAAAGTTAATTTTTTCATGTTTAATGTGTTATTTGAACAATATTGTTGAAAGTCAAATTTCCACGCCAATTAAATGTACCGACATATAAAAGACAGCGAAATTTTGACATTTTAACTCTCCAATCATGGTTGTAAGCTTGGCTGCATTGAACAAATTTTTCGGTTCAACTGCGTACTAACCGAAAGTATGCTGAAAAGTATGCTTTAAAATATTATAAATTAGAAATAAGTACTGTATTACCGACACGATTCCAATATTTTAGAAAAGTCAGTAACTGTTACTCAATTTAGTTCTTTTCGCACACAGCGTAAACTTGCAGCAAATAACATAATGGCACTTCTTGCACTGTTCTTGCTGAATTTATGTCGATCAACTGTTAACGTCGATAATATTGTTACAGGTTGCTGTATATACTATAATAAAAATTAAAAAGCGACTGCTTTTTTAACTTACACCTTTTTGCTAATTTACATTAAAAAACGACTGTACAATTTTTAGTATAAAATAGGAATTCAGAAGATTTAAGAAATTGCATCAACTATCAGACTCAATTTACATAAGGGGTATTAACGATTCAGTGCACTTGCCTGCGCAGTTGAGGACTTGAGCACTTGTGCAGTTAGGTTTTCGTGAACACACCACCATCACCATTTCTAAGCTGTCAACATTTTTCAATGCACACAAGTGCACAACTGCTCAAGTCCTCAAGTTGAAGGTAATAGTAGAAAAGCACTTGTGCAGATTTTTGACGTACGTACATTTTGTTTTTGTAAAGTGCACAAGTCCTCAAGTTCTCAACTGCACAGGTAAGTGCACTGAATCGTGAATACCCCTATTAATTTTTAATTTAGAGACAATCCAATTGTTATTTTCCAACTGGAAAAACCACTAAAAAATTTTAGGAAGATTTTTAAAAATTTATTTTCATTAGCGAAGTGCAAGTAGCATGCTAACCAGTAACCAGTAAATTCAGTTTAGAACTAAAAAACAGTTTTTGACTGTAAAAAACAGTGATAAAATTATTTTTTCGTTAAAAAGCTTGGTAAATTTTTTAACTAATATTTTTATAGTGGTCTCAAAATTAAATTCAACACGTTTTTACAAAATTTACAAAAACATTTAATCGCAAAGTGTACATTAAAATGTTTATATAAATGACTCTCAAGTAACACCGGGTATATCAGCTAGTCTATATATATAAAACAAAGTCGGGTTTGTTACACCATTTATAACTCAAGAACGGCTGGACCGATATTAATGATCTTTTATTTGTTGGATTTGTGCTTACCCCGAATAGCAAAATAACTATTAAAATATCGGAAAAACTTTGGGGGCGTGGCACCTCCCATACAAATCAAATCTTCTATATCGAATAGCTTTGGAATTATAGGTCGCACAGCAACGGAATTCGGTATTCGACCTTAATTTTCACTTGCCGTTCTACTGGTAAAATTTTATGGGCGTTGGACGTAGGGCGTGGCACTTTTTCAGCAGCCCAAATTTTCAGTATAACTTTCAAGCTATAAGTCACACATTAATTAAACTCGGTTAGAACGTACTATTTAGTCGTGTCTTTCGACTGTCAAAATTGAGCAAGTATAGACCAAAGGGGTGTGGCACCGCCCATACAATTAAAATTTATGATATCGAATAGCTTTGGAACTAAATGCCGTATAATAATGAAATTCAGTATGGAGGTGCCACTTGGTGATATCTTTCTACTGGAAAACTGGGATGGGCTTTGAAAAAGGAGGTGTGGCTCCGCCCATTTACTTTAAATTTTTGATATCAGATGGCTTTGGAAGTAAATGTCGTATAAAAACGAAATTCAGTATGGCATTACTATTGGTGATATCTTTCTACTAAAAAACTGAGACGGTCATTGAACAAGGGGGTGTGGCTCCGCCCATACAAGCCAAATTTTTGATATCAAATAGCTTTGGAAATAAATATATAACAATGAAATTCAGTATAGAGTTACTTACTGGTCAGGCATTTCTGCTGGAAAACTGGCACGGGCATTGGAAACTTGGCGTGGCCTCGCCCAAAAACTGATGGTTGAGCCGACTGAGCTATCGAAAGTACATTTATTCAAGTTGAAATGTACTAAAATAATTTCCTAATATAATTTGCTATAAAATTAAATGACAACAGTGAAATGACAATCACAGCAGTGTACTATATTTTTCTTAGACACAAACCAATCGTGTTTGTCATATGCATATATATTAGCTGCGTTCCTTTCGCCTTAATATAATCGCGATCACAAATTTTCTCAAAGGAAACGGCAAGACGCGTAGAGGGCACTACCGTTGCAGTCAAAATTAAATTCAAACAAGTAATCATGATACAATAACTATTTGTTGTCATGAGAGCGTGTGTCGTTCAAAACTGTTGTGAACTGTTATGGTAGCGATACCTTAGTGAAAGATGTTTATCTCTGAATGTGTTTTACTCTAAACTTCAGAAAAATTATAAATTATTTAATATAATTATTAATATTATGGAATTATATAAATAATTAAAGTGTAATTGTTGACTCCGCTGAATGCGTCCAATGTTTGTGACACACGCGGTTTGTTTTGTTTTCTTTTGTTTAACATTCGATGGTCGCAGCTCGTGAGGAAATAGGTAGCTGTCATGACTACCTAATAGTCATTGTATCAAACAAACAAATAATTCAAAAAAATGAAATGACAGCTCTTAAAAATATACAGGTGCGACACCTGTGTTTCAAATTTTTTAAAGGCTATATCACAATTTTATATGGATAGCAAAAATAATCCTATTTGTTATAGGATTATTATTTTTGTTTTTGCTTTGCATGTAAAAAAAAAATAATCTGGATTATTTTGAAGCGAATGGAACGCAGCTATTAATAAAAATAACAAAACGAAAAATGTCGTATATCACAAGGTGCTTCACTGAAGACAATCAACCCGAGTGCACTTCATGCAGCAAAATACATAGCTTCAATAATGTAAATGTCTTGCTGATACGCTATTGAAATACTTCATTTTTGTACTTAATAAACTATTACTTAATAAATTTTTTTTTATTAATTTTATCACATTAATCTAAATTAATAAAATAAAGTCGGGTTAGTTATACCATTTTCACATAACATATAAAGATCAGCTGGACCGATTTAAATCTGGAGCACAACCAACTGCTCAGTGACCGTCAATATGGTTTCCGTAGGGCTCGCTCTACTGGTGATCTTATGGCGTTCTTAACCGAGGAATGGAATAAATGCGTTCACTTTTTCGGCGAGAGCAGGGTTGTTGCTCTGGATATTTCAAAAGCGTTCGACCGAGTTTGGCATAAAACGCTCGTGTCAAAACTTGCTGCATATGGTTTTGGTGGTGATTTTGCTCGATGGATCACGTGTTTTCTCAAGGACAAAACGATTCGAGTCGTAGTTGACGGTATTTCGTCCGAGAAGCACGCCATCAACGCAGGAGTACCGCAGGGTTCAGTTCTATCGCCCACCTTGTTTCTGGTTTTTATCAACGACCTTCTGTCGTTGACGCATAACCCAATACATTCGTTTGCGGACGACAGCAGCATTTGTCATTCATATTCATTCAAAAAACGCCCAAGCTCTATGGAGATTGAGAGAAAAAGGCAAACTATGAATGACACACTCCTTAATGATCTACAAAAAAATCTCCGAGTGGGGTCTTGCTAATAGAGTAGAGTTCAATGCAAGCAAGACCCAGTGTTGTCTGTTAACCCACAAGCGAGTGAATTGCCCTTTAGCTCCTCTCAGTATGAATGGTGTGGATTTTGTGGAATCAGCCGCTCTTGACGTTCTGGGCATATCAATCCAATCTGATCTTCGTTGGAATGATCATATTTTCGATGTGTCGAAAGAAGCGGGCAAGTGCCTAGGTTTTCGAAAACGGTGCAAAAAATATTTCACTTCAGCTGATCTTCGCATGATCTACACCTCATATATTAGGCCAAAAATGGAGTACAATTCGCACATTTGGGCAGGGGCTTCAAGATCTTATTTGGAGCTTCTGGACCGAATTCAACGTCGTGCGATATATTTGATAGGAGACGAAAGTATTTCATCCTCTCTCAACTCTCTTGAGCATCGACGTAATGTAGGTTGCCTAAGCCTTCTGTATAGGTATTACCATGGGAAGTGTTCAAGGGAGATACATGGCCTGACGCCACCAGCTTGTGTGTTTCCCAGGTCCACTCGGGCAGCTGTCCAAGCCCACCCCTTTACCATTGCATCGATGCCTAATAGAACCTCGCATTACCGCGATAATTCGTTCTTTAGTCGCGCGGTTAAGTTGTGGAATAGTCTCCCTGCGAGCGTGTTTCCCGGCAGTTTTGAGCTGTGCAAATTCAAAACAAATCTTCACCGACACTACTCCATCTATCCACCCTCCAACTAACTATCACCCATCTTCCGAATCAACACAATGCTTACGCATTTATAGGGGGCATCCCCTGAGCGTTGGTTCAGTCTAAAAAAAAAAAAAAAAAATCTCTTATTTATTGGATTTTTCTTTGCCCAAATAGCAAAATAGCTTTTAAAATATCGGAAAAATTCACGGAAAAAAATTATATGAAAGTTAATTATCTACATTAATAAAAATCATTTTCTGTTTGTTTGACCAGAATACAAATCTTTACGGCTGAACGGATTTAACTCAAATTTGGCTCACATTTTACTTGAATCGTAGATTATGCTTTGGCATAATTAGTTTTGACCACGCCTTTTCCACCCTTTTACAAGTTATAGAAATCAACCTACTAGCATACTTTTTTTAGCGAAAAGCTTCGTTTGATTAATTTTGAAAACAATTCTGTAATTTTGACACCAAAAAAATATCTTCAGGATTGCACAAATTTTTGGTACATTGTCTTTTCTAATAACGCCGTTTCCTTAGAATGACAAAAAACCATTTTGCATATTTCCATACGCTTTACGTCAAAAGCTTATTTTTTTCTGACTAAAAATCGTTACCTTCTGAACGAATAAAACCTAAACATCAAAATTTCACGTTTTTTCCCCCGAGTAACACCGGGCATATCAGCTAGTATATTATAACCTAGTAAGAGTATTTCAAAACAAACAAAGCTATTCATTTAATTAAAAAATAATTATTTATAAGATCGTTCGTGTGCATTCAGCCTTGTTTTGTTTTATAGATGATGCCAATAGCCAATAAAAAAAATTAGATATATACTATCATAACCTATATCTTTCTGAAAGAATTATAATAAATCTTTTATTGAAATGATTTCATACATTTTGGAGAAGCCACTGATCGGAAAAAGACGAAACATATACCTAATTAAAGGTTAAAATTCAGCATCCAAGTATGTAACCTTGGAAAAATTTAAGAAAATAGATAAATGTATACAAGTTGCACAAATCTCGCCTAATTTATTTCATTATTCAATCAGACGCATTTCGCTGCCTATCACACTGCTCAAGAGCTTATTGGAAAAGTCCCGTTACTTCCTTTGAGTTATTCAAGGAATGCTTACTTACACTCATTAAAAAAAGTTCATAAAATCCAAAATCAATTTTGTCCACTTAACTTGTGCTGGTAGATGCACTGTGCATCGATGACTTAGTACAAATTGCAAATACAAATATATTACTTGCATTTCTTAAGACTTTGCACTTGGATGGAACAATACTAAAATTCACTGCAACACAAGTGAAATTCTTCTTTTGTTCACCTGATTAACAGTGTATCAATCATTATTAACAAAAATACATTGCATCCATGCACTCTGGCAACTTTGATTTATTCCAGTAAATAAAAAATTCAACGTCATTCAGTCAGTGTTTATTAATAGAATACCAACGTTATACGAATGAGATTATAATTAAACGGGAAGAGGTTTGGGCTGGTGCCATTGTAGCGATGCGAGACCATCAATTTCATTCCAAGTTATCGAAGTTACTCAATTAAAAAATGTGAAAACAAAAATTAGATACATAAACCTGCATAGCATAACATAGTGTAGATCCCATATGGGAGTGTTTGATTGAACGTTATAACGTTGAATTGTTTTGTTGACTGGAGCTCAAGTGAAGCTACTAACAACATTAACGAGAGGGGGGGGGGACTGTTTTACGCAATCGGCAGTATGTCAAAACCAAACTATTTGAACCTCCCACTTTTATGGTTTCTCTTCAATTTTCATCGAGAAGAGAAAAGGAAGTAACATGCGTTATAATTGAAAATATGTCGGGATTAAAATATTACATCTCAAAATGGGCAATCACAAGAGAAAGGCACGTTTATTGTAAAAAAAAAAAAATACGAAGATCAAAACAAAGTTAACGTAAAAAGGTAATAAGTGAAAAGGGAGGAAAGTTTGGTTTAAAGCCGAGTTTGGTTACATTGCTAACAATCATTAATTTGAATTAAGCTCAACGTTGAAGTATATACAAGAAAAATAATTTGGATGCAGTAAAGTAAAATAAAGTGGGAGACATATTTACCCTTCTTAACATACCCACATGTTTCAGCTCGACTTAAAAAAGCTTATTGTAATTGAAGCAGCAAATGGTCGCTTTTCCAAATGAAAAGAAAAAAAAAGAGAAAAACCCTAACTTGTCAGCGTTGATAATTTAACTTATTTTTTATTGACACAAATAGATTTTAAATGAATCGTAGTAGCAAACGTTTTAAAGCACTTCCCGTTATTGTACACGACGATATTTTTTTTTTTTTAATCATTTAGTGTTTTATGCGTTAGAACGCACTTTAAAATGTAACAAAAGAATATTTCAACCATAAACCATTTTACGCTTACCCAAGCAGACAATTTGGGTTTTGAATAAAATTTAAAATATATATAAAAAAAAATGTTCATTGTAATTAGATATATAATCAACGAAATACATACAAATCACGTTACGCTTCATTTCGCTACATGCTGCAAAAGTCCCCATTTTATGAGTTTGCTGGATGGCTGGCTGAGGCTACACGCTCGCTATGTTTGCACCTGTTTTGCTTTCTACTCTTTGCCGGTCGCTTGTTTTATAACCCAAACAAAAAAATTGTAAAAATTGTTCCCTGCCTCTATTGATATTTCCTCCATGAACTTTGAATTGAATTTCTTATTTTATTTCGAAGGTAAGCTTGATTTTCTTGTTGTTCGTTAATTGCTAGGTCACGGTTGTGTTCATGGATTTGTATAGAATTCATTTATTTTAGTGAACTTTTCAATTTTGCTTTCACGCTCATATCATAGTAAAACACACGTAAAAAAAAGACCCAACTGTAGTAGAGATCATAGAACAGCAACGGTCATAACGCTCATATCGTGCAAGACTACCGCAACTAGGGGATGCAATCCCGGGATCCCGGAGTTTTTCCGGTCCCGACAGTCCCGGGATTGAAAACTAAAAATCCCAGGATATGGTTTACTAACATGTGGGATCGTTTAGCCGCAAAGCTTAATTTGAAGTTATTTAACCATC
The DNA here is from genome assembly GCA_963920525.1 of Dichetophora obliterata. Classification (NCBI taxonomy): domain Eukaryota; kingdom Metazoa; phylum Arthropoda; class Insecta; order Diptera; family Sciomyzidae; genus Dichetophora; species Dichetophora obliterata. Next base: position 99,721,601 of record OY986435.1, on the reverse strand, counting down.
GCACCAGAAGCCTTATGAAGTTTTTGTAACGTATTATTTTAAATAGTATAATGAAATAGTTCCTTTTTTATAATTATTTTTAAAATGTTTTAAAATTCTCAAAAGACATCTATTTTTTGTTGTGTTATTTTTAAGACTCGACTTGTTCCTTTGAATAACTATTGAACTTCACTATTCCTTTGGGGGCGTTTATTAATTACGTGAGGTGATTTTTGCGATTTTTTTAAGCCCCCCTCCACCCTCTATCTCAAGTGACATTGTTCAAAATGGCGTGTTTTCCGTGTAAATATGTCAATCTATGCTTCATTGTATTGGATTTATTAAAAAAAAGTGATTTATTTAATTATTTTTGTTAAATTAGTTGAGATTAGTATTAAAGACTACTGAGTTCGTAGTTTAAAATCGCAATGAAAAAAATCGAACTATAAAATACGTTAGTAAAAGTAAGTCATTTAAAATGAGAACTTCAAAAATTGGTGAATGAAAATTCATTCTAATTCATTCCATGGGGACTCATGAGCGGTCTCAAGAGTGACTACTGGGATCAGCATATCCATTAAGGCGCCTCACCCTCTATGAAAGAAAAAAAAAGTGGTCCGGGTCACCACCTCAAAATAAACTTTGTTGATGGATTAATTTTTTGCCATGATATTTTTATTAAAAAAAATTGTCACAAAAAGTGTAAATCGAAGAATTACAGAGCTCTGCATCTAAATTTTTGGGAAATTTGACCTAACACAAAAGATATAAAGTTTTTTGCAGTGGTTTTTTGAATATTTTTTTAAAATTTTTATTAAAATATGTATAACTACTCCATCTTTCGCCTGATTTACCATTCCAAGGTATCATTAGAAAGGTGCTTACTGCTGCTTTTCATTCCTGTCACTAATTTAACCTAATAGGCCAATTTTTATGCTGTCGGATATTAACCTGATTAACTGAATTTGTTGAAATTTAAGAGTAAATTTATTACAATTGCATAGATGAAGAATGCACCAAAGAGACTATGAACTCTAAAGTCAAACAAAATACAAAGTCTAAATCGTCGGTTCCTTATTTTTTACTGAGAAAACTCCAAAAAATATATTAATTTAAAGAATACATCTTATTGGTTTTATGTTTTCACGACTTTCACGAAGAATAAAAACAGGTTTTTGTTATAGCAAATCTTTTCGAGACTCAAGTTTATTGTAGCGCTTGCGCGATTCAATCTTGCTTGCAATATGAGCGTGTCGATTTTTATCTATGACTGACATACAGGATTGGCTTACTACATGTACAACTCGCTCGGTATTTTGGAAATGACATGGAAATTCTAAAAGTTATTCGTTTAGAAAAATAAGTAATGACTTTCACCAAACTCTACTGTACCTGGAATATTAATAATTTCAAAGGAGTCACGTAGTTTCAGGAAGTAGTTTCGAGTATACAATTGGATGCATGCCAGTTCTGTAGAAGCTCTAAATTCATTCCAATCAGTCGTTGTTTTATACGAATCGCAATTAAATAATATCTTAGGCACGTTGAATTGGAAAATTCCTTTGGCGACATTTTTTTTTAAAAGATCAAAGAACCAAGGCAAGTGCCTTATAAAACAAGGTTTGGTCTTTGACCTGAAAGGAAAGGGATAGATTTATTTAGAGGAATTAATTGGAACAATATGTGAATTATTGATTAGGGGAAACAACCGTGAAAGACACTTTGAATTGCTTTTATCCGAGGCTAGTGTTATGCCTTGACCTCGGCAAGCATTTCCAGCCCTCAGTTGTTCCTGTTCTTTAATTCCACATTTTCCACAATTTAGTTGTGGATTTTTTAGTTTTGCATAATTCTTAAATGTAGGAAATAACAAAGAAAGTGAAAAGAACCGAGCCCGGATTTGAACCAGGGACCTCTGGGTTGATAGTCTAGCGCACTGTCCACTAGACAACAAAGGCCGACATGAGTGCGCGATTGTAAAATAATATCGTAAGCTTCTTCTTGCTGCGCCTTTCTCTCATCTTTTATCATCGCCAAGAGAATATTCTCTGGGTGAACAAACAAACCATTTATTTGAATAAAGTGCTGTACAATTATTTGAATTTCGTTTGGTAGTCCAATTCAGTCAATAAGGCTAATATCCGACATCATTCAAATAGGCCCTATAAGGGTAAATTAGTGACAAGAATGAAAAGCAGCAGTCAGCACCTTTCTAATGATACCTCGGAATGTTAAATCAAGCAAAATATGGAGGAGTTGTTATTAAGAAAGTTATTAAAAAAATCACTGCAAAACACTTAATATCTTTTGTGTTAGCGCAAATTTTCCAAAAATTTTGATTCACAGCTCTGTAATTCTTCGATTTACACTATTTGTGACAATTTGTTTTACTAAAAATATCATGGCAAAAAAATTATAAAGAAAAAATGTGATTTTTAGAGGTTTTTTCAAACCATTCTAGCTACCTAACGGCTATCGTTAAAGCCAAAATATTTGGGGAATCATCATAACATAAACCAAAGTTTATTTTGAGTGGTGACCCGGACAACTTGTTTTTGTAAGGCGCCTTAATGTGCATGTGATTTTCAGTAAAATCATCTGCTCCTTTAACCTCGCTCTGATTTAGCTACTCTAAACTGTTATCGCTTGCACACAGAAGCTCAGTAGCTCGACGTGTGATAATCCGTGAAGGTCGCACTTTGCGCGCTGGTGCACGGTGGACTGCGCGCCGAAGCTCTTGCAGCTCTTGTGATGGATGAAAAGCTAATACCGCATGTACTGCAGCGTCTCTTTTCTAACCCTCCCGCCCCCCTAAGCGCCTCACGTAATTAATGGACGCCCCTTTGATGCAAATGGATCATGAAGTTTTAAACTAGGAACTTATTCGGTTTGGTACAGTTCTGTTACACGGCGATACAAAGGGTTAAGTGGGTAAGGTTTTAAAACTGTTTTTTGTCGAGAGTAATGTGTCAAAATTTTAAGTAAACCAGATCAAAATAAACGAAGATACAGCGTTTCAAGCGACCGGTTCTCTAACTGGGATGTTCGAGTATAAAAAACTTCAAATCGATTTTCTCGCAAATCGTTCGTTGACATTATAACTCAAAATCTACTTGACCGATACTTTTGATTTTTTTAAACACTTTTTCTACACATAAATCAGCAGGTAGTTCTTTTAAACTTTTAGTACTCGAAAAGTTCTTTCTTTGCCAATTTTCCTTTTTATTTTTTAATAAATTCACCGAAATTTTTAGCGAAAATCGCGTTTTTCACTTCCAAATAAATGCTGCCAAAAATAAAGAAAACCCCTCACTACCTAGGGAAACATATCACTAAAGAGCGGATTTTTATGCAGAAACATATGCAAGAAATATGCAAGAAATAGGCAAAAAATATGCAAAATATATGCAGATTATATGCAAGATATATGCAAAAATTGTAATAAATAAAAACGAAATACTTAGGTTTTACTGCTCATTGAGGACTTTGTCTGAGCTTTTTTAAATTTTTGGTGTTTTGTAATCACAGGTCGTCAAACTCGGGATGTAAAGATTAAGAGTTGACAGCGTATTGCACTGAGCAACTGCTGCCAATGTTTGTAATGCATATGTATAAAAAATGTTGATATGAACTAAATCTAATTTTGTAACAACTACAACAAATGTATTTCTATAATAAACCACAAAAGAACTCAGTTTTTAAAATAAACAAAGCAGAAAAAAAATATCGTTACTTATTGTTACAGTATACTAGTAAGGTTTTTCTAAATTTCCAACTGTAAATTTTTGTCTTCTATCAGCTAAAATTAATTTAAACACCGAAAATATCGCTCAACATCACAGGAGGTAATTGGCGCGAAAGTATATTTATTCCATAACGTGGGATTTATGAAAATTTCCGAAGAATCGGCTTTTGGATTATTTAAAATTATGCTTAGTTTCAATAAATTTTCAAAAAATGCATTTTTTGATAAAACACTGTCCATTTTATTCCTAACTTCTTCTTCACAAACTCCAGGTACTGTTTTTTATACTTCTTTAAAGTCAAGAATCAACTGCATTGACTCAGTTAGATGCTTGCTCCTCTAACTTTGTTATCATTGTTGGGATCATTAAGAAATGAGAATGTATAAACATGAGGTCGCTTAAAAGTGTTGATTTCTTTAATGCTTCTTGAGCCAATTCAATGCACTGTGCCTCAGAAGGATCCAGTAGTTGAAGGAACTGTCATTTTTAATTATAATATGTTGTTATTGAAAGAAATGCGAAAATGAAAAAGAGGTTACTCTGCGATTTTAGTGTGCCTATCTGCGTAAAAGAGGGCAGCTTCTATCCACGTACCCCATCTAGTTATGATAGGTACTGGCGGTAAGGGCTCATCCTTCAAAATTTCTTTATAAATCGCAATCCATGAAGATGATTTTAAGAGGACTTTCTTTGTTGCCGAAATCAACTGATTGACTGAGGGGAAAGTTAGTCTAATTTGTGCGGTAACGCGATTCAAACCGTGGGCTAAGCAAGTAAAATGCTTCATATTTGGGTAGAAAACACTCAAATGTTTACCAGCTTTATCATGTATGCGGCAGCATCGGTAAGGAACAGCAACACTTTATCTGCATTTCCTCAATAAGGCCATAACTTCAAAATAGTCGAGTTCACTAATCTCGCGATGGAAGCATGATTTGTTTGCTCCAGTTCTGTGCAACATAGCAAATACGAATTTGAAGCTTCACAGCCAACTAACTTTCCAACGATACAATTGGCTATATATCGTCCCAATGTGTCTGTTGTCTCATCCACAGAAATCCATATATAGCTTGGTCCTATATCTTGACGAATTTTTTCAATTATGCTCTCATAACACTTTTGCAAATAATTTTTTCGTATCGTGGATTCGATTGGTATTAACCCTCATCGATCCCCTGTATGCGCACGCATACAATTTTGATCTTTAACCTTGATTAAAATAAAAACGGTTCAGCGGAATGACCTTGTATTTTGCAAAGTAGAATTATTTTACCTGAACAACGAAAAAAAACCCGTTTTTGAATTTGTACCCTTACTGTAGTATTTGCCTGTGCAGTTATAGTTACGAATCGGTCCCTGTGTATGTGCGCGCATACACATAAGCTGGTACCTGGAATTGCCGCATCAGACGAGGAGAATGATGAAAGTGAAGTAAACGTGCATTCGGATGAAGACGACATTGAGCCACTTGAGCAAAATTTAGCAGAAGAAAATGCAGCAAATCCTGAAAATAAATATTTTTCAAAAAATAAGAAAATTGAATATTCATCGCAACCATTTGAAATAAATCGAAGAAATTCATTTCGAAGTGCAGAAAATTTCACTTCAGGTAAAAACTTCCCTCTTTGTTATGGGTTCATGTTCATTATATGTTTCATTTTTGTTATAATTCAGATCCAAAAGCATTAGCAGCTGCTACTATAGTTGATGTTTCGTCTGTATCGGTCATACGGTGAATGTGTCACTAAACTGTGGAATGACG